>JACEVL010000488.1:536222-556222 GCA_020284085.1 Aporrectodea caliginosa | reverse complement strand
TGTCTCTGAGTTTCTTTATTAGTCCTTGAAGATCATAATAAAATTGTTATCAAGAAGACACTTAATCAACGGGTGAGTTATGGCAGTCATTATTCTGACCTACATATGCATTATAACTGGCTGACTCATTGACTTGGATTGCTGACTAGGTGGCCTGTTGACTAGCTGACTGTGTGGCCCGTTGACTAACTGACTGGCTGACTGTGTGACCAGTTGACTAACTGACTGGCTGACTGTGTGGCCTCTTGACTAACTGACTGGCTGACTGTGTGGCCTGTTGACAAACTGACTGGCTGACTGTGTGGCCTGTTGACTAACTGACTGGTTGACTTTGTGGCCTGTTGACTGGCTGATTGGCTGACTCGGTGGCCAGTTGACTAACTGACTGGCTGACTGTGTGGCCAGTTGACTAACTGACTGGCTGACTGTGTGACCAGTTGACTAACTGACTGGCTGACTGTGTGGCCTGTTGACTAACTGACTGGCTGACTGTGTGACCAGTTGACTAACTGACTAGCTGACTGAGTGGCCAGTTGACTAACTGACTGGCTGACTGTGTGGCCTTGACTAACTGACTGGCTGACTGTGTGACCAGTTGACTAACTGACTAGCTGACTGTGTGGCCAGTTGACTAACTGACTGGCTGACTGTGTGGCCAGTTGACTAACTGACTGGCTGACTGTGTGACCAGTTGACTAACTGACTGGCTGACTGTGTGACCTGTTGACTAACTGACTGGCTGACTGTGTGACCAGTTGACTAACTGACTAGCTGACTGTGTGGCCAGTTGACTAACTGACTGGCTGACTGTGTGGCCTGTTGACAAACTGACTGGCTGACTGTGTGGCCTGTTGACTAACTGACTGGTTGACTTTGTGGCCTGTTGACTGGCTGATTGGCTGACTCGGTGGCCAGTTGACTAACTGACTGGCTGACTGTGTGGCCTGTTGACAAACTGACTGGCTGACTGTGTGGCTTCTTGACTAACTGACTGGCTGACTGTGTGGCCAGTTGACTGACTGACTGGATGAATATGTGGTCAGTTGACTGACTGACTGACTGTGTGGCCAGTTGACTGACTGACTGTGTGGCCAGTTGACTGACTGACTGTGTGGCCAGTTGACTGACTGACTGTGTGTGGCCAGTTGACTGATGAATATGTGGTCAGTTGACTGACTGACTGACTGGCCTGTGTGGCCAGTTGACTGACTGACTGTGTGGCCAGTTGACTGACTGACTGACTGTGTGGCCAGTTGACTGACTGGATGAATATGTGGTCAGTTGACTGACTGACTGTGTGGCCAGTTGACTGACTGACTGTGTGGCCAGTTGACTGACTGACTGTGTGGCCAGTTGACTGACTGACTGTGTGGCCAGTTGACTGACTGACTGACTGTGTGGCCAGTTGAATGATTGACTGGCTGTATGGCCAGTTGACTGACTGTGTGGCCAGTTGAATGACTGACTGACTGACTGTGTGGCCAGTTGATTGACTGGCTGACTTTGTGGCCAGTTGACTAACTCGGTTCTGTTCGTATACACTGACTCGCTGAGCGAGCGTTTGATTGACTCGACCGGCATTTAGTTGACTCGAAGATGCGAAGTTGGAAGCTGACTGGGATATTGGTAGGGCAGTTGACTGGCTGAGTGGGTAGTTGACTGCTGTAGACAGTGTAGACTGTAGAGGTAGACGAGGAATGAGACCAGTCTCTTAGGCTGGCCTTAAGACTCAGCCATGGTTATGAAGTAATAGCGACTTCATTTTCTTATCGTCGGCCAATGATGGCGCGTGGCAAGTCCACTCCCTCGCCGTCTCATTACAGTTCAGTACTGTTGGTCAGGGCCTTAGGGGTATAAATGAAGCAGACACCTCGCAACAAATGTGTGCCCCACGGGGATGTTAACCCTCGACCTCAGATAAGTATACGTATAAATGGTTGGCTGGTTAAGTTTTTGGTTGACTGGTTCAGTATTTGAGTGGCTGAGTGGGTAGATGACTTACCCACTCAGCCAGTCAACTGCCTACCAATAACGCAGTCGGCTTCCACCTGCCGAAGCTTCTAGTCAGTCAAATGCCCGCTGAGTCAGTCAACTGATTATTCAGCCAGTCAGTAACTGGTCGGGCAGTTGACTTACTGGCTGGACAGTTTAATTACCAGACGGTTAACTGACCCAGGGATTGATGGAAAGAAGTCAGTGATCCATTATTTGACCATCTATTGACGATACATTGATCAGACATTGATCCGTCTATGAGTCTAAACTTGTCTGATGAGGAAATGCGCATTCCGGAATGTGACAAAGTCCACGGGCGCGGACTGCACAAATGTTTTGGCAAAAGAAAGAATGGATGGATGAGTGGGTGGATGAATGGATGGAAGGATTGATGGATGGATGGATCATTGAATGAATCACTGGATGGAAGGATGGATGGATGGGTGGACGGTTGGATGGATGGATGGATAAATGGACGAGTGGGTGTTTGGTGGAAAGATTGATGGATGGATCATTGAATGAATGGAATCATTGAATAGGGAACGAATGACTGGATGGAATGATGGATGGATGGAATGATGGATGGATGGAATGATGGATGGATGGAATGATGGATGGATGGAATGATGGATGGATGGAATGATGGATGGATGGAATGATGGATGGATGGATGGATGGATGGATGGATGGATGGATGGATGGATGGATGGATGGATGGATGGATGGATGGATGGATGGATGGATGGATGGATGGATGGATGAACAGACAGAAGGACAGACGGACATTTGGTATGGATAGAAAGATGGATGCTGTTGGTGTATCGGATATCCAGCAACCGTTGGCTCATAAACTTAATTATTCGATCCAAAGTCCGTAGGACCTGCGAATAGGGAACAGATGTTATGCAAAAGATGGAACTCCTTCATGCACCTGTTCGCTCGCTGCACACAGCGCCATCTGGCCTGATATGCAGATTGCTTTGTGAGCAAGTGACAACAGGAAACTGCACTGGGCATGGTAAGAACACAAATATAAAACTGCTCCAGTTCCGAAGCTTTAAGGGCAGCATTTCATGGCCCAACAGATTCGATAATGGTCGAATTATTATAACACAAGATGAGATTTGCTCTTTCACGCGCTGCCGTGCTATTGCCACTGACCCGTTACGAGAGTGCTGCGACTACGGTCTGAGTTCACCCGGAGTGTGTCTCCGTTTGGAATTGGAACATGAGCGAGCAATGTAATGTAAATCTTCGACAATTTCTCAGCGCCCACAAAAATAGAGTAGAGCGAGCATATTGAGCGAGCGGTGGTTACTCCATTTTTCTTAGGGACAGGTCACCTTTGCGGACGGTTCAAATTATTCTCATTTTTCTATGGGCAAAGAGATACGATTCATTTTTCCAAATTCGGCATCACTATCAAATTTTAAATAAACTAAAAATTCTCTTCAAATAGATTTACTTTTACCAGCCACTTTGTTCTCTTTGGTAAGTTGACGTTTATCGATACTGTGTCATGATTAGCGTCGCCCTCCTCCATTCTGAGCGTTCTCTAGGCTTGGGACTGGCACCGCTAGAGAACGGGCAGTGGCGAAGCTCTCTGTATTAACAAACCCTCGACTTAATAATAATAATAATAATAATGATTTTTTTTATTAGTTCAAACCGACAAACGCAGTGTGATTACAGTGTACAGTTATGCAATTGAAATCTAAACTACTAACAGAACAGACAGCCTGCAATACAACGGCGCTAACAGCAGCCTACAAAGCATGTCCGCCCTACGGGGGCTCGAACTCGGTACCTCTTGCTCTCTGTGCCAGATGTTATCCAATGCGCTATCGCCCCCTCACTTTGTCCGCTCTAGTTCCACATGGAACCAGCGTATACTCCGAGTGTACTCCGAGCACGCCTCGAGCAGTAGTAAAACAGGCCCTTTATTAGTTATGTACATTGCGTTGTGCTACCTCGATCGGTGTTAGGCCCCACGTCGCCTTTATCCAATTGAAAAACTCTTCCAACTGTTTTACACTTGGAATAGTAATTCTATTGATCTAGGCATAAAATCTCGTCGTGTTACAAACGTCTTCAAACACTTCTGCCTGCTAAATCTGTTTGCTTTCTTTGTCGCAATCGTGATTATAGCGATTGATGAGTCAATGATGACATCTAGCCTAAAGCTAAATTTTTGACCAGAGAATGAAGACAGCATTTGTCTGCGATAGCCCAGTGGTTATTGTGGTGAACCGTCAGCCGACAGAGTCGAGGTTCAAATCCTTGACTGAACAGAACAATTCGAAATCTCTGCCTCATCTAACGGACTCGGCTATAAGTGATTGTAGCAGTATCGATAGCAGCAGCAGTAGTAGTAATAGTAGTAATAATAGTAATAGCAATAGCAATGGTAGCAGTAGTCACAGTAGTAACAGTAATAGTAATAGTAGTAGTAGTAGTAGTAGTAGTAGTAGTAGTAGTAGTAGTAGTAGTAGTAGTAGTAGTAGTAGTAGTAGTAGTAGTAGTAGTAGTAGTAGTAGTAGTAGTAGTAGTAGTAGTAGTAGTAGTAGTAGTAGCAGTAGCAGTAGCAGTAGCAGTAATAGTTTCCAGTGTTAAAGACATCCTATAACTGCCAAGGTCGATGACGTCGACCTCCTCCTTCATTCAGGCTTGGGACTGGCACCACCTGAAGTGGTAAAGTATGTATGTATGTATGACTGTTGGTGGGAAGATCAGGCGACTCGGGAGAGAACTGGCCAGCCGCAAATATATGCTGAGACTGAGAAAATGAAGTCGCTAGCACTTCATAAACATGCATTTTTCTCTGTTGGTGAGCTCAATGTACCGCTATTTCCTCTCTTTTATTACCTATTATACCAGTCACAAGTAGGGGGCCTACTATTTAACTAAAGGGAGCTATTTGTATGGAAGTCATCTATATATACTAGATACTTTTATGCATGTCTGTCTAGCTATATCTCTGCCTCTGTCTGTCTCTGTCTGTCTGTCTCTGTCTGTCTGTCTCTGTCTGTCTGTCTCTGTCTGTCTCTGCCTGCTTCTCTCTGCCTCTCTTTGTCGCTCTCTGTTTCTCTCTGTCACTCTCTGTGTGCCTGTCTCTTTCTGTTGCTCTGTCTCTGGTTCTGTCTCTATGTGCGTAACCGTCCATCTGATCGTCCGTCGTCTGCCGATGTATCACTGCTTCTGAAGTTCTGAGTCTGCTTGCCTTCATCTGACTGTCTGTCTGTCTGTGTGTCTGTCTGTCTGACTGTCTGTTCCTCTGTCTGTCTACTAGTGTCTAGTACCGAAAACAAATCTCTCGCTGCGTGTTTTGCAAGACAAATGACATAACTAGAATCTCATTTTCCGCCTGACAACATCCCTTCGTTCATCGCACAGAAAAAATATACAATGTAGCCTATCAGCAACATCAGATATATATATATATATATATATATATATATACGATGGGACTACATACTTACATACATACATCGACCTACGTTAATTTACATGCATTTATGCATGCATACATGCATACATTGCGCACCCATGTATACATACGTACATGCATACATAATACATGCATACATGATACATGCATAATACATACATATATATATACATACATACATACATATATACATACATACATACATACATACATACATACATACACATATGCACACACACATATATATATATATGTATATATATATATTTATAACCTATAACTTATAGACAGCATAATATAGTACATAATTATAGCAATTATTAGTAGAAATATAATATATATGTATTAAAATGTATACATATATACATACATGCATAATTATAAACATATATATATAGTGGACCTATGCTATATGCAGTAATACAGATCTGATTGATATTGATTACTGGCAGATGGGTGATGCTGCTGCTGCTGCTGTCGTTCGTTTTCGTCCACCTGGGTTCCTAGCTTCTCCAACTGCATCAGAGCATCCTCATAGGCAGAGCAGAGACCAATCTATCAGTCGATAGAAGAGCATCCTTGGCTGCTGCTGCTGCTGCTGCTGAGACAAAGAGAAGGAGGAGTCAGAGGAGTTGGATGCAACTGGAAGCATCATGGGTCAACTCTGCTCCTGTCATAGTGGAAAAGCAAACCATAGCAAAGGTGAGTTATGTTGTAGAACGGAATATGTTATAACATGGAGCTATGGTGTACAAAGATATAACTTGAAGTTATGTTATAAAATTACGCTTTAGCAGAGTTATGTTGCATTTGAATATGTGATGACATAAAGTTATGTTGCATTGGAAGATACGAATACAGCATCTCAAAGTGGTGAGTTTTTTTACATGCATCGTAGGCTTAAACGTAAACTCCAACGCTCTGAAGCGCTATTATGAGGTACTATAGCCCTTCTAAAGGCTACTATAGCACTACTATAAAATACTGTACAGGGCACAAGCTTATTCACGAGCGCTGGGACAAGTCAGAAGGATTGTACTGAGTTGATCAAGGTAAGATCGGAGTCTGGTGAAAATGTGATCATATCTGAAAATGTGACAAGATGGAGATACGTCGTATCAGCACTGTGACAACAGAATCAGTTTATTCTGATAACAATTGATCAATAGAATTGCTATTCGAACTGTAAAACAGTAGGAAGAGTTTTTCAATTGTCTGATAACAGATAGCAACCTGTCTTTATCTGCCTAACTGATTTAGCTCCGCTGTGCCAGAATATGTTATAACATAGAGTTAAGTAGTTTCCGAGCAAAATGGGAATTATTAAGGCTCCGTGTAAATGACCATTAACATTCAGTTTGCATTCGATTATTCGACGTTTGTCAGCGGGTATTCAAGCGCTAGATAAAATGATAAATGTCTGGCACCACCTAAAGCGGTAGTGATCTTCTCAGCGTGGAAAAGTTAACTGTCATTCGATAGGTGGCGCTGGTTACGCTTAAAGATTTTGCCTTATGCGTTTTCTCATGATAGAGAATTTATAAGGTTCTGTACAAAAGGACTGTACAATTGAATAATAATAATAATAAGACGATTTCTATAGCGCCGTTATACAGCCGAGGCCGAAGAAAAGGGCGCTGTAGGCCGAAGGAAAGGGCGCTGTATTTGATGTTGCCCTCATTCCAAAGCTCAGAAGTGCACACGACCATACAACAGAACAGTGATGACCAGTGACGTAACTAGAAATTTTCGTTTGGGGGCTTTAAGCCTTCAACATAGCCCGAGCTTATAGTGGAGCCGGGGGCTTCACTCATTTTTAGGGGGCTTCAGCTTCGTTGGGGGCTTAAGCTTAAGCTTAAGCCCCCCCAAGTCCAACGCTAGTTACGTCCCTGGTGATGACACACAGCGATTATGAGTAAAGGACTTGCTCACGGTCCCTACGCAGTGACTGCCTCGGGCGAGGCTCGAACCCGTACTCTCCGCGTTACAGGCCGAGCGCTCTGAGCGCTCTAGCCAATCGGTCACCGTGCCACAGTGGTCAACTTTTGAAATCGTAGGCTACACCACGAGAACTAAATCGTGAGGATATGTGGCGGGATAGGATTTAAACTAGGGCTGCGGAAGTTAATGATTAATTAAGCGATTAATCGGTAATTAATTGTAACGATTAAATTTATTTTTAGCGATTAATTGAAAACCGCTTGACCGGTTGTTACATTGTAGCCTATACATTCTACAAAAACGCGTTGCTCAATAGAACCTAGCAGTGTTAACATGCTGGTTTATTTATGTATAGTCTAATTATTGGTTGAAGGAAGACATTTGAATTGAAAATATAAACAAGACTACTAATATGAGCAAATAACTAGGCTACTAAGTAAGTAGTAACTACTAAATAGCAATAAATAATTAAATATTAATAATACCATTGAAAGATAAGCAATGAATAATGTTAATTTTGTACTTTTCATTAGTTATTGGGGAATGCATTTAATCAAAAGTTAACTATTAGGCCCAATTAATCGTTATTTCTTAAATGGTTAACTATTAAAATAGTTTTAATCGTTAACAGCCGAATTTAAACCCAATTCAACTTTTATCAGTCCAGCAGTGGTGACTGCAGTTCTGATCGACATCTTTTGGCTGCCAAGGTCGTTGATAATACTTCACTGGCCGTCACCCTATATTCATCAGAAAATTGTCGATTATAATGAACCGGCGATTTTAGGTCAGATTTCATGTCTAACGAGACATTGTGGCTGTCAAAGCCGTCCACAGCGATCTAGCCTTATCTCGCTCTGTTATTAATGCAAAATCGATTAGTAGTAATCTATTATTTATCGACATCCTATAGCTACAAAGGCCATTGACGTCTTTAAAGTTCATTGAAATAGTTCAGTTCCTTTTCGTATTAGGTTAACTTTCGTCCATCAGTTTCGTTTGCTTTTCTCGTGGCTGCTTTTGTTTCTGGCAGGTTGTTGAGATGCCGACGTTAGACAGGTCGTTGTGTCCAGCTTATCTATTTCACTATTATTTTTGTCTAATCGATATCTAAACTGTTGATTTTGTAATCTTGTTGCGTTTGTGTCAACGAGTTTGTGAAATAAAGGAGGAGTAGTAGTAGTAGTAGTAGTAGTAGTAGTAGTAGTAGTAGCAGTAGCAGTAGCAGTAGCAGTAGCAGTAGCAGTAGCAGTAGCAGTAGCAGTAGCAGTAGCAGTAGCAGTAGCAGTAGCAGTAGCAGTAGCAGAAGCAGCAGAAGCAGAAGCAGAAGCAGCAGCAGCAGCAGCAGCAGCAGCAGCAGCAGTAGTAGTCAGTGCGACCACTCTCCATTATCTGAAATCCCAAACTCTTGTCAGAAAAATCCTAAGATTGGCCAAAAGTGTACCAAAAAATCCCAAGTTACCGAAAAGGAAAAAGATGTGATGAAATATGAAATGCGTTTTAACTTTTAACAATCACAATTCTTCACAAAAATGCCTAGTAAGAACTCGCAAAGAAAAAACCGGAGCATAACATTGAATTAACAATAATGATAAATGTCTTTCAGACTGAACGAGTTTTTCTAATCTGATTCGCTTCCACTGTTGCAAAGTACGGTAAAAACAAGTCTGTAGACCTTATAAAAAATCCCAAGATTGCTAGGCAAAATCCCCAGATCCCAAGTCGGACCCCCAAATTCCCAAGATCTTGGGAAAAATCCCAAGCAGTGGTCGCACTGGGTACTAGTAGTAGCTATGATGCAAAATAGATAGATAAACGTAGATGATAAATGTAATTATAGCGTCTCTCGATGAAATTTAAAGGTGTCTTAAGAGAACGTCGAGTTTTCATAATATTATATTAACGTAGATTATTATTATTATTATTATTATTATTATTATTATTATTATTATTATTATTATTATTATTATTATTATTATTATTATTATTATTATTATTATTATTATTACTGTTACTATTACTATTATTATTATTATTATTATTATTATTATTATTAATAATTAATTAATTAATTAATTAATTAAATTTGTAACGCGGCACGGTTTGCGCCGAAATTATTATTATTATTATTATTATTATTATTATTATTATTATTATTATTATTATTATTATTATTATTATTATTATTATTATTATTATTATTATTATTATTATTATTATTATTATTATTATTATTAAATAAATAAATTTGTAACGCGCGCAAGATCACACCGAAATGTGAATCCTGAGGCGCGGATAGTCAGCCGCCAGAGGAAGATGAGGCTATAGATGATTAATATAATAAAAGTATTCGTTTATTCAACTCAAACTGACAAATAGTGTGATCACACGACAACAAGTTAAACAGTCGATTTTATAACTGTATGGCAGCCTCTTAGACGTTGACCCGTCCTACTACTGCTCATTTTACCATCGCCCCAATAGGGAGTGGAAGGCTGAGTTAACCTCATAGGGCTATCGGGTATCGAACTCACGTCCTTCTGTTCTTCGTGCATTTGTATTATCTTTCAACCGTCACCACGCCCCAAACATAGGCCTAGCGTCTCTCGATAAGCATTTGAAGGGTTTCTAAAGATGATGGGTAGTCTTCAAGTATTATATAGATTAGCGTAGATGATAAACATATAGCGTCTATTGATAAAAATTTTAAGGTGTCTAAAGAGCACGTCGAGTTTTCCAGCGTTTACGAAATTCTGTAGTTTCCATACATAGCAGATGGACATTACAACCTTAGCCTACTTTAGGCCTACCCATTGCCTTCTAGATACAGGTTACATAAGGCAATGCTTTACGGTACAGAGAGATTTCGATTTAAGAATACTCCTACGTGATCGGAATCGGATAGACTCTAGTTAATTTTACTGTTTAATTAAGAGCGCGGTGTCATAGGGCAGATTATTGGCGTAGCCCCCTTCCTTCATCCAAGACTATAACTGGCACCACCCAAGTAGACCTATCTCAGAGGTTGGCGGAGTTGCCTGCCCTTTCGTAGTTTTCCGTCTTTAACGACATATTGTAGCTGCCGGGGCCGTTCACGTTGCCCTTCTGTTTTGTCCAGGATTGGGACTGGCACTATGCCAGATTGCGTGCATTGGTGGAGTTCGGCCTACGCATTCGAATGCATTTAATGAATATATGGCTCAGAATGCAAACAGTTTTAAGGTATCGACATGCAGATAATACTTCACGTGGTAGAATCCTGTGTATGACGTCATCCTACGGGTGCCAGAGCGCCAATGACGTCAACATTCGACATAATCCTATGGAATGCATCCTTTTCGACGTCTCCGCCACAGCCCACAAGACACTTGCGCAAAACCTATACGAAATCATTTACATGGAACATCTACTGTGGGCTTAGGCCTATACGTCCGCAATAATTAGCTTAGGTCTCAGGTGTATTTAATTAGGCCCTACAATCGCATCGGTTTTTCACCTCGTGGCTCTGGTTAGACGCCCAGCCAGTCATGTAATGACCCAGTTTGCGACAATCATGGGCGTCCGGAGGAGGGGTCAAGGGGAGCATTTGGCCCTCCTGCATTTGCACATATTTAAAAAGTTACTTGTCATCTAAATTTTTATCAATGAGTGGCTATGAATTTTTCCACAGTTTTTTTTATCCAAACTAGTCAAGATAACATAAAAATAAAAATATATAAAAACATTGAAACTTATAACGCTAAAAACAGGCTCCCTATCATGTCAAATGCTTCCAAAAGCGCTGGCGGCTGTTGGGATCCGCGCCAGATCCCTAATCGCGGGAGCAAGTGCTGAGGGTGACGTGATAGGCTGCTTTCGGCACCCTTGTTAGTCCCCGTGGGAACAATTCAAAACTTTGCCCCACTTAACAATTTTTTACCTCCCTGAAAAATTCCTGCCGTCGCCCATGGCTACATTGGCTAACGCGTACGTCATATATTCGCCTCTGTGTGAGGCAATCTTCTCGGTTATAATCTCCAGATAATCGTCGGCAATACACTTCTTCTATCCATCAGCGGCTCTTTAGCTCTTTACCTCCATTCCGCAAGCTCTTCAAAACCGACGCTGGTTTTCCGTTGTTAGGTCGAGAGCGCCTATGAATAGTTTCACTTGAATAGACGTTATATAAATCTGCTATTACGCTTACACAATAATTACACCTTTCCGTCTTGTAGATTTCTCCAGTTCCTGGTCCAACCTGTTGTCAAGGAGACCCACGTTGTCGTCGTGGAGACGGAAGCGCTTAAAGTTGGACGAGTTCCTTGGAAGCGACAATCTTCCATTTGATCCGGATCCAAACAAATCGCTCCATCTCTTCAACAGGTGCGAGAAACACTTGTCATTCGCATCGCGCCGTTCGCACAGCGCACCTGCCCAGAGCGGGGTCCACGAACCGGAAACTAATGGTGTCAGTGATACGGAACACAGCGGGGTCGGTGAATCGGAACAGAACCTAGCAAGCGATACGGATCGTTCCGGAATCAGTGATGTGGAACGTAACCTGGTCAGTGAACTGGACGACGGAATAGAACGGGTCCTGTGTCGGGAATCGTTGTGGAGGAACTCGGCGTTGGAGATGAGACGGAGAAGGGCCATGCATCAGTGGCAACGGTCGAACGGTGGGGTCAAATCGCTGAACTTACCCGACGCTGGACCCATCCATACGGATGGAGAACCCGTACAGCCGCCACTGGCGAGGTTTCTCCGGAAAAAGCGCGCCAATTTCCAGTTACCCCGGACAGATGGGCCTCCGGGTGACGACCCCTGGAACTGCGCGAGGCTGATTGACAGCACTAAGGAGTGGCTTTGCGGTCAGCTGGACCCGTGGACGCTGTTTCAGTCTCTTCAAGGATTGCACCGTCACGTCGACTGTGGTCTCCTGGCGTTGGAGTTGGGACGGTGCACCACAAAGACGGACTCCTGTCGGTGTCTCTTGGATTATGCGACCACCCTTTCGGCAGAGAACGAGGACGCGGGACAGCAGCTGCCCAACTTCGGTCTCGTCCGTGAGGCTCTCCGGGGCGCCGCGTCCCAGGACAACCAACTGGGACGGATTGCGGAGTTCCTCGAAGTGGTCGATGCCATCGCTGACCTGTCCAGATCCATCGGACGCAGCCAGGCCGTCGACGAAGAAAGGACCTTCGATGATCCAGAGGAATCGCTCTCGTCCACTTCCGGTGACCGCCTGAACGGACCTCCGTCTCAGAACCCACTTTCGGGATCCTCAACTACGAACTTCCGTCGCAACAAGGACGGCTACTTCCGGTCTGAGATCGTCCACCCTCCGTCGCAGGCGAGACCGTGTCTGTACGCGACCTGTGCCTCAGTGGATGGGGGTTCGATCCCCGTCCGGCGCGACCTTTCCTTTACCCGGAGGCGACACAGCGCCCTCTGCCACCCTGACGATGAACCCCGTAGCCCCCTCTGGCCGCCCTCACCACTCCAAGGGGAAGTCCCATCCCTGTCGATCAGCATCTTTGCTATGGATCTAAGCGTCGACTTCGTTCGTCAACTGACGAGAATTCTCGTCGACTTCTCGCACGTGACTCATCTATCCATCGTGCGAACGAGACTTGGGGACGGCAGCGGTTTCGGTGAACTGTGCCGCGCTTTCGACCGGTGCTCCTCGCAAGGCATCGAGCATTTCGACTTTCGAATGAACCACCTGTTGGAGGGTGGTGACTGCATCGGACACCTGTCCGGCGCCTTGCGCAGCGCCACGGCGTTGCGGTCCATCAATCTTTCGAGCACGGGGCTGAGCGCTGAAGGGTGTCGATGCCTCGTCGATGCCATCGGGATTGGCAGCGCGGCCAACCGCGTCCTCGCAGAACTCGACCTCGGCTACAACGAGCTGCACGACGATGGATGCTCCTCCGTGGCTACCCTCATCGAGATGCCTGGATGCTGGCTGCGGAAGCTGCGTTTGCGACACAACGGAATCGGACCCAGTGGAGCGAAACGACTGGCAGCGGCCCTGCTCTCCCATCCGAGACTGACGCTGCTTGACGTGAGCAGCAACCCCGTGGGAGACAGCGGCGTCCTGGCACTCGCCGAGTCGTTGCTAGGCAACCGGACGCTGCGCGACGTTGCCCTTGACGACTGCGGCATCTCTGGGGAGGGATGCAAGGGAGTGGCGAGGATGCTGATGACGAATTCAGTCCTGCGATCGTTGACGATGTCGAGAAACTCGTTGGGCGATGACGGGGTGAGGACGCTGGCGGAAGGGATGCGCTACAACCGGACCCTCGAGGTGCTCGGCATCGACATGTGTTGCCTTGGTAACGCCGGGTTCGTCTGCCTGCTGCAGGAGCTGCGCTGGTGCCACAGCATGCGCGTCGTCAGGGCCTGCTACAACGCCATCGGTATACCAGACCAGGTGGCCGCTGGTAACAGACGGTGGTCATCGGCGTCCGTCCGATTGGACGCTGCTGCTCTTGGCGGTCCAGCTGGAAGAGAACCTCACCTGCTCGAGGTCTACGTTCAGCTGTGCGAGGTCCTTCGACACAACCCGAAACTCAAGATCTTCCTCTGGGGAAACAGACTCGGCGAAGAAGAAGACGATGATGACGTCACTTCCGCTTCCGCTTTCAAACCGGAAGTGGGAGATCCCGGTGCAAAATGGCGGAGATCGCGCAGCGCTGTGGACTCTGGGTACGGAACCCTCAGCTCAGAAAAAACCAGCGTTGCTTTCGTAGGATAAAGTAGTTCATTTAGGATGTAATTCGATAAATTTAGGTTGAATTTCGATAAATTTAGGTTGAAATTACATTAACTTAGGTGGAATTTTGATAAAATATATATATGAAGAAATTCGACAAATTTATTTTGAACTTCGATTAATTTAGGTTGAATATCGATGAACTTAGGTTGAATTTCGATAAATGTAGGTTAATTTCGATAAATTTAGGTTGAAAATCGATAAATTTAGGTTAATTTCGATAAATTTAGGTTAATTTCGATAAATTTAGGTTGAAAATCGATAAATTTTGGTGGATATTCATCATATTCTATAAATTAAGGTTGAAAATCCATTGATTTAGGTTAAAAATCTACCAATTTAGGTTGCAATTCGATAAATTTAGACTGCATTTCGATAAATTTAGACTGAATTTGGGCAAATTTAGGTCTTGAAATTCGATAATTCTAGATATATAAATTCAATAAATTAGTCTTAATAGTATGATTTCAAAAGATACAGTAATAGTATGATTTAAAAAGATACAGCCTTATTTATTCGACCTAGACTGAGCCTCACCAAACGATACGTCCGTAACCTAACCTACTCAATAGGTGACTCTGTGAGCAGTTCCTTTAACTGGCGATAGGTGTAGCTCGTATTTACAGAGTTTTAAGCAGTCCTGTTGTTCTGCCTGTTTAGACCTGTTGACATACTGGCGCCACCTATAGCAGTCATATTTTCAGAGTTCCCTTCTTGCATTGCAGTCTACTTTAGTCTACTGTTGTGTAAGGTACTGTAATTCATTCCGATAAGTCTGATCTATTATACAGTCCAGCCTAAACTAACTTATCCAGCCTATAGTCTCACCCATGGCCTAAAACTCCAGCTCTAATCTCCTCTAACCTCATTCGATCTAGTCCGACGAATTCTCTTAATTTTCTCTAGTGTTTGATATGATGCTTAAGACACCCGACGAAAGCTTTTGTCCTTTTGACCGAACCTTAGACACTTGATATAGGGCTTTTGTGATGCACGTACTGAGTCTGAAAGGCGCTATTGTAAGTGTGTGCACATTATACATACATACATGAGGAGAAACATACAAACATGCATACATACACAACTACATACATACATACATACTTGCATTAGTACATACATTTTTTCATACGTACAAACATACATACACTCGTAAGTACGTACACACATGCATACACACATAAATACATACACATACATACATACATACACACATGCGTACATACATACATGCATACATACATACATACATGTGTAAATACAAATGTAAATGTTGGCGTTTTTCTGTAGCGACCGTATATATGTTTAGATACAAATGCACGTTTTTATATAGCGACGATATATATATGGCCTCAATGACCCTGCTCATTTGTCAATGAAATGATCTGGTGAGATCCTTCACCACCGCTGCATCCGTATGAATGGACGCTACGCCGTTTAAAGTCCACGTGCACTGTCCGTGCTAACAAATATACATAGGCCTAAAATAGCTAGACCTCAAAAACAAAAAACCTGAATGCATGGGTTGATAAGTCAAAGAAGTCGAGGCCGAACAGACGGTTGAGTTTCCTATACATGTAAACATTTCCAAAGCCTTGACCGAGAAAGAAGAGCTCATAAAAAGCCTAAAATACTCTTAAGTATTTCCCCGATAGACTTATAAACAGCGCACATAAAACGCTATCAAGCGCTGTAAACTTATACGCGGAACGCTGAACCAGAAGCAGACCTCGGTGCCATAGTATCTTGCGCGTCAGGCCCTGTTCTGCGGTTTTTGAGGAGTTATGACGCCATCGGCTGCCGATAGTCATTTGATTACAAGTTTCCGGTGTTTCATACGACGAACCCGAAGTCGAAAAAGAAAATCTCACTGGATGAGGTAAGAGTGAATTGTGGACAGTTTTAACGTTTTGTTCACAAACAGCATTTATCACGCTTATTATTAAGTTAACGTTTTTCGAATTAATATAAGAAAAGACATAAGATGAAGCAGGGCCCGAGTAAAAATCGGGGGAGGGGTCCCAGATGCTGATTATTATATACGGGGTCTTGTCGTACTGAGCATGAAATGATGGGGATGCCGTAAATACATATCATCAGCTTGTGGTAAAGCAGGGTCAATGTTCCATGCTGCTGAAATTAGTAATCAGCTGCAAACTGTGTAGTAATGTTTATTAAAATCAAATGAAAGCAAATTTAACCCTCAGGCTACCGAGGTTTTTTGTAACACGGACTACCAAGGGGGTGGTTACCACCCCTGGATTTCGGGCACGGCAGTCAAATATGTCAGTGGTCCTTGCAGTTATTGCAAGTTACTCCCGGTATTTTGTGCGAATGCTTCCTGTAAACTGACTTCTCACTTCATCTTCAGTATCTGTTTCAGCTAATGTAAGTTCTAAATCTGTAGCTGTTGACAAACGTTTATGTAGAAATATCGGTTTACGTTGTGATGCTGCATTCCGCCATTTTCACACAGATAACGCGTATTATTATTTATTTTTATCACTTCCAGTGTTCAAAAGACAAATAAGTAAGCAAGCCAATGAAGCCCTGTATTCCCTCTACAGAATGGTATATTTGTTTCTCTTCTAGGAAGAAAATTGAATACTTGTATGGTCGAAAAACTAAGGGGGGTGGTATCCACCCCTCTGGTACCTCGGCTATATCGGGTATAACTTTTGAACGGCGTGAGATACCATCATGATGTTTACCTCAAAATGTGCGCCAGCTACCTAAAAT
Organism: Aporrectodea caliginosa; assembly: GCA_020284085.1. NCBI lineage: Eukaryota > Metazoa > Annelida > Clitellata > Crassiclitellata > Lumbricidae > Aporrectodea > Aporrectodea caliginosa. Next base: position 539,342 of record JACEVL010000488.1, on the reverse strand, counting down.
GTAAAAATTATATATGGCTACATTTAAAAACATTAAAACTAAAACTTCAACCCAATTGCCAAGGAACGAATCGCATCGGAATAGAAACAAAAGTGACAACGTGGACATAGATTAGAAATAGGTCGGAGTCAAAAGAAATACAGCAGTTTAGTTGCTTGACTGACATTTCAAATTCCCAATTGCACTTTACTCAGTGGAAATTCTTGCTTAAACTGAAACTAATGGCTCTTCCTTATGAACAAATAATTATTTGGTGTATGTATGTATGTATGTATGTATGTATGAGCACTTGTTATAGCGCCCCTTCAGATTTCTACTCAGAGGCGCTCCCAATTACAGCGCAGACACTGAATCGGAGTTTCAAACCGAAGCGCATGAGCAACTGCGATTGAAGGACTTGCCCAGGGTCCCTACGCGGCGGCTTTGAGGTGAATTCGAACCCGCAACCCTCCGGCTGCAAGGCACCGAACATACCTCTACACCACCACCACCCATATTAAATTATGTGTTTGTCCTGCAGTATTCCGACTCCGGTCGGGGGTGCTGTAAGTGGGGGACATGATAAAACATATTCATATAAGCATACTGGTTAATCCTATACCCAGAGATGAAGTTTATGTTAGCGGACTTTGGCAGCCAGAGAATGCGACCAAGTGCATAGCTTCAGAGTTTTAAATCTCAGTGTGACACGGTGTGTATAGGTATAGGGGAGTCTTAAATGGCGTGGCACCAATTGAAGCATGCAGCGGTGGCAAATGATTTCACCCGATAAATTTAGTGAAAACTGAGCAGGGTCGAGACCATAAGAGGTTCGTTACAAAAAGTCGCGTTCACTTACATTGTTTTACTGTGACCCCATTTAGGCAACTCGTCGCATGAGAAGTAGACTGTTCTATGCGCACTTTTGGTGAAACGGAGAAAATCGAAAAAGAAAGTTTAGTGACTTAGAATTTAGTACTGAAAACTCTTTGGTGGGACAAAATAGAGAAAGAATGTTTAGAAAACATTTATGTGGACATCGGCAATTTTAAGCAATCACGACGATTGAAGCCTCTTGCATAAGAAAACATAATTTGAAGGCAACTTTTGGAATTTGTTCAAATAGAACAAAATATTACAGAAATAGCTCTATACAATTAAATGTTATGATGATTCGTCATTACTTGGAACATTATAATTATTAGCGAAATGAATTATGACTGTTGCTGTAATTATTTATAAAAGTACATTATATAATAATTCTAGAGAAAAAGCTATTTTTGTAATATCATTTTTAACTGTGATACTTGCTATCATTGTATAGGCCCTATATGTGCATTATTTTCGAATTAGTCTCTCCATTTTGTCTCTTTATGTAATAATTTTTTATTATCCTTCTGTAACGGAACACGCTTACTATTATAATGTTCTATATGCATGTGCGAATCACAGTTTGCCGTTCAGACCACGTGATCGTAATAGAACAAGATAATCCTGAACCATGTGTATTATAATCAAGAAACAGCGTGTTCTGTAATATCCACGTGATTAAATCTCTGGAATATAATTGGTTGTGGTTCACATAGAATATTATAATGCCTATCAGTTGGTAAGAATATGCAAATGGAATAAAATACTTCTGTTCTTTTCCCAGCAAAGGCACCATTTCAACAAGCACCATTTTACACGAAGATAGAACAAATTACCCTGAATCGGACAGTGTGTCTAACTCCAATGTAAACAAAACTGCACATAGAACACTATAATTCTCATGCAGTTACTGCTGATATAAGGAGCTTTCTTACCAGACCAGGTGTTGTTTAGTAATTTCCGAAGCGATGGTGGGAGGGTGGAGAGGGGTTCCTGGTCTGATCAAATAGCTTTGGTCGTCGATTGGTGTAAATCTCGTCTTATCCGTTCGCGTATAGGATTCCTTTATAACTGCAAGGCATAGGAAATACTAAGTCCGAAAACTAGCAAACTTTAGGAGAGTCGTTCGATACGCTATATCGAACGTTGGGCCCTACGACTGTTATCTTGCACGAAGTAGCTTAGGGGCCGTCCATAAAGTACGTCACGCTCCAGGGGGGGAGGGGGTTTAAGAAAGTGTGACAGTTTGTGACAGGGGGAGAGGGGGTCAGGCCATGTGTGACGTCACACATTTATTTTTTAAAATTGTTTTAATTTTTTTTAGTAGAATTTCATAGCTTTAAAAATAATTTTCAAAAATTTTCTGAAACATTTTAATTAGTTTTATGTCAAAATAGCATGAAATGCATATCTCCTGAATGTGTTTTTCACGATTCCTCTCGCTAGGAGCGCTAGTAATAATGCTGTTGCGAAGCCTTGTTTATGTATTAGCCTTGCTTTCGGAAGTATTATTATTTCTATGTTCGAAAGTGTGACGTACTTTAGGGGGGGGTCCGAGTTTTGTGACAGTTTGTGACAGGGGGAGGGGTAAAAATGGTCTAAAATAGCGTGACGTACTTTATGGACGGCCCCTTATGGTTCTTCCTGGTTCTTCGGTTCTTTTCTGGTTATTTTCTGGTTCTTGTCTGGATCCTTCCTGGGTTCTTTCCTGGTTCTTTCTTGGTTCTTTCCTGGTTCTTTTCTTGTTCGTAACGCGCAGCGAATGTGCATTGTGCAAGAAGTTGGCTTTTGGTTGAAAATGTTAAAATCTGCGAAAGTTCCACATTAGCCTATCGTATTCGGTTTTTAGTGATTAGAAATTAAAGAAGAGAATTGTACTGAGGAATTGTCAGTGAAGGTTTTGTTCAAAGTCTCCAGGCTACACAATAACCGTCTCAGAGGAGAAGGATCGAACCCGTACATTTCGCTTTACAAGGCAAGCGCTCTAACCAATCGGCTACAATGCTGACAAAGTTTTTAGACAAAGTCTAAACATCGCAGTCTCCATGATACATTTTAATTACAATTTGTTAAAACTAAAACATGACAACAACATTTTACATTTCAACTAAAAATACAAAATACAAAACTTGAAAACGTAATTTACGACTTTCGTAAGTTTTTATTAATGTAACCTGAAAAAAGTGCCTGAATTTGACATTAATAGCCTAATAATATTTATTCTTTAATGAAGCGCCTGACAAACGCACTGCGCTGTACATGTACATGTTA
>JACEVL010000488.1:483722-531222 GCA_020284085.1 Aporrectodea caliginosa | reverse complement strand
AATTAGACACGAATTCTCTCCAGATACGACGTCATGGAGACGGAGCCAGGATTGAAGTTGGAGGGGGGGACAAAGTAATAGCATGGAGGAATAATAGGAGCACAGTGTACAATACAATACAGTACAATGCAATACAATACAATACAATACGATACGATGCAATACAATACAATACAATACGCCCAAAGGTCGACTCAGCCTTTCATTCGCCAGATGGCGTTGGCAAAATGAGCAATAGGACTTGATGTGGGCGCCTTGCATGGCTGCTACGCAGTTAAATTCGACTCCTGTAATAACTTGTGATCATCCGTTCATACTATGAATTGTAATCATACTGCGGTGTGTCAGTTTGAAATAATAAACGAAGATTATTATCTGTCATAGAGTATGCACGTACATTTACGTCATATGCTGGACTCCTTCCAATGCATTGTTTGCCCATTCTCTTCTTTGATAACACGTGGCAGGGAAGTGACCTTTGCCCTCCAGTCCACCTTTGACATCGCAGCAGTCTATATATCAAAGGCATGACGTTCTGCAGACATTTCATCCGCACCCCTGGAACCTTTCCCTTTGTTGCCACCCACTAAGGGGGCACATTCCCATTGGCCTTTCGTACCTCTTTACTCTTGCCACCCGATATTTTGCCACCCTAGTTGCTAAATTCAGACGTCTCGGTTCCTGTTTGTGTGGTGGACTAAATATCCCTTAGATGTTTCTGGACTTTTCCTGTGTTGCTGTAATTGAAGTTTCGTGTCTCATTTAAGTGCATAAACATAGAGTGCCAGGTGATAGTGGAGCTGGTGGGGGTGGTCGTGCCATTTTGCCAGTAGTACGGTTCGTGGGGTTTCCATTGGAACACAAGAAACGCATTGGGATTGACAGATGACCCTGGTAAATGGAGAAAGCTAGTCGCGTGAACAGATCGGTCACCAAGGGGACCCTGCTCTTTGGTGTCAGGAGCTGATGATGATGATGATGATGATGGTGATCGTGGTGGGTGGTTGTGGTGGTGACTATCTCTTTCCCTGATGGTGATGATGATGACCATCACGGTGCTGATGTCGATGAAGGTGGTTGCGGTGGTGACAATAATAGTTGGAAGTATTGGAAAGAACGTCGTGTTTACATTACATCATAGAACGAGAATTCGTGACTTCAGGCTTTAATATTCGTAAATATTCGTGAATATTAGGGCATTTTTAATATTCGTAAATATTCGTAAATATTCGTTGATGACGTCACTGTTTTTGCTTTACAAATTTAAGACTACCAATGAAGATGTGCGGTGGTTTTGCGGTGGTTTTGCGGCGCTATACTTTACTATTTAGGTCTGTCTGTCTGTCTGTCTGTCTGTCTGTCTGTCTGTCTGTCTGTCTGTCTGTCTGTCTGTCTGTCTGTCTGTCTGTCTGTCTGTCTGTCTGTCTTTTTAATCTGAAATCCCTGCACCAGCAATTCTATATCATTTGAAGATATGTTGTTTACGCCAGCATGTCAATGATGCGTTGAGCGCTTAATTGACTTGGCTCGTCTGACGGATAGGGAATGAACTTAGTCATAGAGTCGTTGGCATATCTCAGTTCAAATTGGTGGGAATTTGCGCCAAATATCTTGCTGCTCCACTCAATATAATGTCAAGTATGATTTTACCCACCATAGGTCTGTACTTGGCTGAGTAACTGTAATATGTAGCCTAACTGTTCTTATCCATATTTTTGGCACTGATTTTTTTACAATTAATCCCGGATTTTGAAGAATTAAGAATTAAAAGAACTAAAAAATTTAATATTTTTAATATTCGTTGGCCAGTTTTAATATTCCTCAATATTCGTCAATTTTTAAAAATCTTAATATTCGTAATATGCGCATACTCGTTCTATGCATTACATCATCTACTTTGTGAATCGTTCCTTTACTTGTCAACGATACCTGTAAGCGTTAGGCGCTATATAAATGCCTACATGCACTACACTAAATTACATCATGTTACAATTGCATCTTAACTACAACTATACATTACAGTAACAGTAACAGGTGCACTTCACAATTACACTACAACTACGCTACAATTACTCTGCAATAACGCTACAATAATAACGTTATAATTATGTCGAAATTACGTCACAATAAACCTTACAACTACGTTGCATTTTACGTTAAAATTACATCACGATAACATTGCAATGACGTTACAATGTCGTTAAGATTACGTCACAATTACGTTGCAATTACGCTGAAATTACGCTACAATTGCTCTACAACTGCACTCCACTGCTCAATCAGTGTCGTGCTTCAAGTGTTGCGAAGAGTTTTGCCACTGTTTGGACCAGATTTACTTTGCTTCTTAAAAAGCACAGCTCCTTTTTAATAGCGTCTAGGGAAAGCTTTACGACGCCATTCGGGAAACGGTCCAGAGGAGCACGAGCCATCGGTCGAGACTCGAGAGAGACCTGCTCAGTGCTCAGTGACTTTATTTTAGTGGTCTGTGGGTCGGTCGGTCGCTTGCCTGGCTTCTGTTAAAAGCCCCGCCGTGATAAGCCGTGTGACGTGTATCCCGTATCGTTTACTTGTGTATACAACTGGGTTTATCTTGCGCTTTTACTTCTGTCGGTCTGGCCTGTTTACATTTGTCTTACGCTGTGGTTGGATCTGACAGCTTGTGGTCTGTAGTGGGCGTCTATAGATATGCATGTGGCTCTGTCTGGGTATTTATAGAGCGCCTTTTTGGAACCGCTTTAAGTCGATCATATCTATGCACAGCGTCGGTGTGTATAGGAGTGTTGTGTCTGGCTCTGGCGGACTCACAAGGGCGTTGATGTCTAGGCTATGTATATATGTATCCTATGTATGTGTGTATAATACGTACAGTATATTTAAATATGCTATTTATGTAAGTATCCTACATATGTAAGTAAAGTATCATGCATATGTAAGTATCCTATGTATGTAATTATTGTACATGTGAGAATCATATGTATGTTATTATCCTTTATATGTTGGTATCCTAACTTCCTAAGTATGTCAGCATCCGATGTGTGTCATTATCATTAGTACGTAAGTATCCTCTGTGTAAATATTTGTATCAGCTATACATATGTGTGAATGTGTGTATGAAAGAACGGAGATGTGTGTGTATGGCTATTTATAAAACATCTTCAATAAACGAATATAATACCTTTTAAAGAGGGTTAAAGTTAGGGAAGGGCCGAATATTCGGCCAGAAATCGGTTCGGGCCGGATTTGCACTAATCGATATTAAATCGGAATCGGAGCCTCCCTGGACTACCGATCCAAATACCAAAACGGTGATTTTTTGGCCAAAAACAATTTCTTCCTTCATTAACACCAAAATAGTAACCTGTTTTGGCGACTTTCTGCGGTAATCTTTAATCTTTATCATTGAAAGTCCTTGTAAAATAATGAAATTGTGACTCGACGCATAACCAAAATGGCGGGCAGTCGGGCTTTTCTTAAGACACTCGGTTTTAAATGTTAATTTATTTTGAATAGTTCAGTGCATAGACTCTCGTTTGAATTACATCTTTAATTATTATATTTTTGCAAATGGAAATAAATATTGCTGATTAATCGGATCGACTCCGGATTCGGTCGAAAAAGCAGGACAAATATCCGATTACTATCCGGAATCAGACAACGGCAAAAATGCCAATCTGCCATTCCCTAGTTAAATTGTTTGTAAGCAATAATTATGAATAATTATGTGGGGGCGCGGTGGTGTAGGGGTATGTTCGGTGCCTTGCAGCTGGAGGGGTTGCGGGTTCGAATCCACCTTAAGCCGCCGCGTAGAGACCCTGGGCAAGTCCTTCACTCGCAATTGCTCATGCGCTTCGGCGTGAAACTCCGATTCAGTGCCCGCGCTGTAGTCGGGAGCGCCTCTGAGCAGAAATCTTGAAGGGGCGCTATAAGTATATATAACAAGTGCTCATACATACATACATACATACTACATACATACATACATACATGAATGTATCTATGTATGCTTGCATGCATGAATGTATGTATGAATATATGAATGTATGTGTACATGTATGTAATCAGTTATGTATGTATGTATCTATGTATGTTATGTATGTATTTATGTGTGCATGTATGTACTATTGTACTGTATGTATGTATGTTAGATTCGTATGCATGTGGGTACGTACGCGTGTATCTAGCTATATACATGTATAGCGCCATCTCGGAACCTCACAAGTGTGCTAAAGCGTGCTGCTGTCTCTTTTCTATTGGTGTGAATTGTTTACCTGGAGCGTCGTGTTCTCTATGTGACGGTACTAGAAAATATTCGGGTGATTTGTACGATTTCCTCATTGACTGCTGACGGCTTCCGTTGTGATTGGAAACAATAGCTGAGAAACGGTGGAAACACTTTTGTCTTACAGTCGATTCCTGTTTTGGGCGTTTTATAACGTTCGAAATACCAGTTCGATTGGTGAACATTTAACTTGCGGTGTTTTGGTGGCAGTTGGTGCCAGTGACATTAACATCTCAAGAATACGTCTTGGAGATGTATTGTTTGTAAAATACGATCATTGTGGCCTACAGGAAAAGAATTGTTTTGTCCGTATATGTACACACTTTCATGCATACATACATATATATATACACACACACTGATGCATACATACATGTATACATATTACACGCATTTTCTTACATACATACATATTATATGCATGCAATATATATATATATATATATATATATATATATATATATATATATATATAGTTATTTATTTATTGTGTTGAAAAGATGTTGATGTATGTGATGTGACATATATTATCGTCGTTGCAATGCTCGAATGGAATTCTTGAAACGTAGAATTGTTGTCTGTGTGAGACGAAAACGTGCCTGACAGCGAAATTGCCTACTCTACCGCATAGCATCCAATATATATATAATTACAAATATTGCATTCTCTGCAAAAGGCGTAGCGTCGCTCTGCCTACAGATGTCCCACTTTCCATAGCAAATGAACATCTCTTCTGCCTGTTCAGGACCACTTAAGAATGTCATCACGACAACGTTTCTACCGGACGACTGTCAACGTCACATTCCTGTATAACGCGATATGAAGTGTGGCATAATTCCGCTGTTTGTATTATACGTGGCTTTCGTGGTTGTGTTGCATGGGCGGAGTATATATATAAGACAGCGTTTATTGCTAACACACTTCTCTTCGTTCTTTATTTATTACACACCTCGCGTCGTAGATATTTCCGCCACACACACACACGCGCACGCACACACGCATGCACGCACAGTCGCACACACAGACACACATACACATACATACTTACACCGACTATTTCTTCAGTATCTATGCGAAATATACAGTCGTTGAAAATAACCGTTACGTGGCCTGTCAAGAGAATAGAGGAAAGAAGAAGAAGAAGAAGAGCAGTCCCTAGAGCTATAACACGGAGAGGCAATCCCATGGGTTTCAAGTGGTAGCGCATACACACATACATGTATACATAAATACTTACATACATACAAACGTACATACTTACACACAATGACCAATGCACTTCATACACACATTATCATTCTTTGCTGTTCAAAGAGATATTCATCCATGTATATATATATATTTTGTATAATGTATATATGATTGAAGTAGAGAAATGCATTAATATATATACGTATATGTATATATCGATATATATACGCATTAATATATATATATATGCATTAATATATATACACGCATTAATATATATATATATAATTTATATATATATAATGTCGGGTGGGCTGTGTCACTTCCTAAGTTGAAGTTGTTGTCACCAGTTTGCTGATCAGTTAAAAGTCGGTCTTCGTTCTCTGCAGTCTGTGGCAATCGGATGAATAGTTGATCCGGGATCGAGACCTACTCCCACTCGCCGCCTTCCAACAGCTAAGCATGCACCAGGGCCTGCTGGAGATAAGAGCAGAGACCACACCAGTGGTGGTCGGTCGGTCGGTCGGGGGTGAGTGGCCTCGGGGCATTTCCTCTTCCTTCGACAACACACCCTGTGAAGGGCTATAGAGGGATTAGAGGGCCCTCCTCTGTCCTGCACTTGACCAACAAACATTGTATCACAAATCGTTCTGTGTCCGTTAAGTCCATGTAATTCATATACTCAGACGCTTTTCCTGGCTATGTGTTTGCCTTTGAGTGAGTGGGCGATGGGCGAGTGTTTGCGTGTGTGTGTGTGTGTGTGTGTGTGAGAGAGAGAGAGAGAGAGAGAGACAGACAGACAGACATACAGACAGACAGACAGACAGACAGAGACAGAGACAGAGACAGAGAGACAGACAGACAGACAGACAGACAGAGACAGAGACAACATACATACATACATACATACATACATACATACATACATACATACATACATACATACATACATACATAATACATACATACATACATTCCTACAGATAGTGAGACAGACAGGCGCACGGGCGGACAGAGCGACGAACAGACAGACAGATAGTGAGACAAACAGACAATGATATTATTGTTTGACCTTTAGTTTGTATAGATACAGATATATGCCATATAACGTGTCATGTTATACTCGCATGTGTTAATCAATTAATTATTGATGGGCGTCATACACTCTGCTAACTGTTGATAAGTGTCGAACCTTGTTTCATTATCAACCGAAGATGACGAATACGTGCACAACTGAGGAGGAGCCTAGGAGGAGAAAGAGGAGGAGATGGTGGAGGAAGAGGAGGAAGAGGAGGAGGAGGAGGAGGAGAAGTAGGAGGAGGAGGAGAAGGAGAAGGAGGAGGAGATGTAGGAGGAGGAGGAGAGGGAAAGAAGGAGGATAAGTAGGGGAGGAGGATAAAAAGAAGAAGGAGGAGGATAAGAAGGATGAGGATTAGAAGGAGGAAGAGGAGAAGGAGAAGAAATAGGAGGAGGAAGAGAAGAGGGAGGAGAATAAGAAGGAGGAGAGGAAAAGGAAGATGATAACAAAAAGAAGAAGAGAAGGAGGGGAGAATATGGAGTAGAGGAAAAAGGAGGAGAAAGAGAAGTAGAAGAATTAGAACCAGAAGAATCCGAAGAAGAATACATTGCTCAGCAGAAGAAATAGAAGAGCGAGGAGGAAAAGAAGGAGGAGCACGAAGTAGATGAGGACGAAGAAGAAGAAGAAGAGGAGAAGGAGAATGAGGAGGGGAGTAATAGAAAGAGGAGCAGAAGGAGGAGAAAGAGAAGAGCAGGAGGAGAAGGAGGAAGAGGAGGACGAATGGAAAGAGGAGCAGAAGGAGGAGGAAGAAGAGGAGGAGGAGGATGGTCGATCCAGAAGCCGAAGAATGCAGCGCATGCAAGCAGATACATAATCTAATCATTTCTCGGTCACTCACAGCTCGACCGACCGACTGACCAGCCGATGGACAGCAGTAGTGGACGAAGACAAATGACCACCGCCCTGACCACCACCCTGTTGGCCTTTGTTTGGGTCACCTGTCAATCATTCGGTTCCTGCGCTGCGCACGTCAATCATCGGCATCTATTGTCTCCGGTCCGATGAGATTTCTGTCGAGATGTTATTGTTGCTACGATCCAGAACTGTCTCGCTTCGTTCCTCTGGAGAGACTGCATTCTGTTGCTGTTCCAACACACCACCCAACCACGTACTCAATACTACTTTGCCATACGGGGCGCGGTGGTGTAGGGGTATGTTCGGTGCCTTGCAGCCGGAGGGTTGCGGGTTCGAATCCACCTCAAGCCGCCGCGTAGGGACCCTGGGCAAGTCCTTCACTCGCAATTGCTCATGCGCTTCGGCGTGAAACTCCGATTCAGTGTCTGCGCTGTAGTCGGGAGCGCCTCTGAGTAGAAATCTTGAAGGGGCGCTGTAACAAGTGCTCATACATACATACATACATACTATAAAATACCCTACCCTGGAGGAAACAGAGAGGAGGAGGCGAGGCACAAGACATCGCTCATGCTAGGGTAGGGGATTGCTCTTCTGCTTCTCTATTTCTTGAGATGTAGTTATATAGTTAAAAGAAGAAAAACAGGAGCAGTCACTTAAGCTAACTCTCAGGCAGCCATGGGTATGAAGTGTTAGCGACTTCATTTTCTTAGCCTCGGCATATGAGGGCGGGTGGCCAATCCACCCCCTCACCGTCTCATCTTCCCACCGACAGAGTATGGTCAGTTTGCTCATTATCATAATCATTAACGAATATCTGAGGTTTTCCGTTTTCGTTTACAATAGGTTTTAGCTTTAGTTATTATTTACGACAGTGTGTGGCAGGAGGGACTGTGGAGGACGATGAGGCACTGTGGGGTGCCAGAAGAGTTGGTAGTACTGGTAGAGGCTATATACAACCAATCAAGGAGTGCGGTCAGGGTGGATGGAGAACTGACAGAATGGTTTGGAATTACGGTGGGAGTGAGACAAGGCTGCGGAATGTCACCGGACCTGTTCAACCTATTACTGGAAATAGTGATGAGGCTGGCGAAGGAAGGGAATGAGACAGGAGTCAGCCTAAATGGAAGACCGCTGAACAATCTTAGATTTGCCGACGACATCGATCTGATGGCCAATACCCGGGAGGAACTATACAGGACCTGACAAACAGAGTGGACAGAACTAGCAGGAGAATGGGACTCAAGATCAACGAGGCGAAAACAAAAACGATGATCATCGGGAAACAACATGAAGATCTAAGAGTGACAATAGAAGGAGAGACACTGGAACAGGTCACAAAGTTTGTATATCTGGGAGGCATGATGACGGAGGATGGTCGGTGCGAAGAGGACATCAAACGAAGAATCGGGCTGGCTTGCGCGGCCTTTGGAGGACTCAACAAAATGTGGAAAGCGAAAAGCCTCTCAATCATGCAGGACCAAGATGAAACTCTACTATGCCCTGGTGGAACCAGTATTACTATACGGATCGGAGTGCTGGTGCCTGAGGAAAGAGGATGAGAGAAGACTATTGGTGGCAGAAATGGGGTGGCTGAGGAGAATCATGGGTAGAAGCAGGAGAGACAAAATAAGGAATGACCAAACAAGAAAAGACCTCGGAGCGGAGGAGACGGTGATAGTGAGAATTGGGAGACGAAGACTTGGATGGTACGGACACGTGAGACGGATGGCGGGAGAGAGACTGCCCAATGCGGCGCTACACTGTCACGTGGAGGGAGAGAGGAGCAGGGGAAGGCAACGGAAGACCTGGATGGACAACATCCAAGAAGACCTACAGAAGAGGGGTACAGACATAACAAAGATCGGCAGCATAGTACGGAATAGAGAACACTGGAGAAGCTTCATAAGGGCCTCATCGTCGGGAAACTGATGGAAGAGAAATAAGAAGATTATTTACGAGAAACTGATGAACTGCCCATAGAGTTACAGAGTACATACTATAACCTACCCTACTTCATTCATTTTTTTGGCTTTCCTTTGGTACCCCACCCTATTTGACTTTACCTTTTTCTGTCATTAGGCTACTTATCATTCTCTGCCATACCACACTTAATGCCCTACCAATCCCTATCCTGATCTACTACTTACTATTCCCGTCCATTTCCTGAGAGAGACAGAACAGAGAGACAGAGACAGACATACAGAGAGACACAGAGACAAACAGAGACTTAGAGATAGAGACAAATGAAGTGTTAGCGACTTCATTTTCAAGACACACACACGGACAGACAGAAAGAGGCAGACAGAGTGAGACAAAGAGAGAGAGATAGAGATCTAAGGAAACCAAATTAAGAGTGATTGGTCAAAACTTAAGGGGAAGTTAAATGAATGGAGCCGGGAGTATATATATATATATATATATATATATATATATATATATATATATATATATATATATATATATATATGCCGCGTGAATCACAGTGGAAGAATGTAGAGGACTAGAGGGTCTCCAAGACACACACACGGAAATGCCCCCGGAAAGAATGACTGTTCAGGCGGGGAAGTAATTGGCAGACTCCCAAGAAGTAATTATATGCTCAGTATGTATATAGGTTTATATGTTTTGTATGCATGTATGCATGCATGTATGTATGTATGTATGTATGTATGTATGTATGTATGTACGTATTTATGTATGTATGTATATATGCACGCATGTATGTATGTATGATGCTGAGATTTGCGATAGGGTCATCAGAATGAAGTTGGAATATTGGATTGAATTTCGTCTTGGAAATCGAGTTTTGATCTAAGTAATGTCTGTGTGTGTGTGTATGTTTATCTCTTTGTGAGTGTGTGTGTGTGTGTGAGTGTGTGTGTGTGTGTGTGTGTTTGTTTGTGAGTGTGTGTTTGTGTGTGTGTGCTCTGCTGCCATACAGTTCTCTGTCTCTATTTTGACCTGCCAAGTAGGAGAGAAGCCCCACTTGGCTGAACCTTCCGAAAGGCAAACAATGGTTGGAGGGTAGCACTCGTTGACGTTCACTTCGGGGGCAAATAATAATGAGAGGAAGAACGGTCAATTAGAGTTCGTTTGCCCAACCTAAAACTCTCAAAGTCAGGGGGTCAATGGGTTGGTTAGCTGAGGTAAGTTGTTGGAACGGACGTTGATGGAGTTAATTGATGAAGTAATTAATTAAATGAGGAGCGATGATGCCCGTGGGAATGGATGGAGTGGTCCTGGTTATTGTTTAAGGTCATCAGAGGTTACTTGTCTGAAAGGACTTTGCCTTTGGTTAGGTGAATGAAAGAAAGTCACTGCTTGAATGCAATTTCTCCATTCATTGTGAACGCATATGTATGTATCTGTTTATGTGTATATGTATGCATATATATATATATGCATAATTGTATACATGTGTATGTATATGTATGCATATAATGCCATATATGCACGCATGTATGTATACATAATTACGTGTTACCATTCTTTCTGGGTCTCTTCCTACAGCCTTCTCCCTCCTCAAAACCTTTTTCTTCTCTATAGGGGTTCTCTCACTGGGAGCGCTACTGAATGGCCACTGCTGTAAGTGGCTCTATGTAAATTAATAAATACAATAAAATAAGTAATCGTAATTTCGAGATTTGTACACTGCCAAAAAAGGCGAAATCGCCGGAACCAGCTTATTCACAGGCGGTTAATCAAAACGGAATCGAAAGGCAGAGGGTCAAAATCCAAAGGGTCAGGCAGGCAGACAGTCAGACAGCTAAGATGAATGATGTTTAGAGTTGAAACGGCGAGTGAGGTGAGGGAAGAGGAGGAATCGTGATAGGATTTCACTTATAATTGAAAGACCTGTGGAGAGATAGCAAGAGGTGAGGTTTTGCACCGTGAGTTCATAGGATGGGTATGTAATATGTATACATGTGTACGTATGTATGTATGCGTGTATGTATGTGTACATATGTGTGTATCTTGGGTCTTTATATAGCTGCTATTAAAAAGCTCTCAGAGGCGCCGTGAACCTCTCCTTTCTCCTCTGTTGATGCACTTCCCCAGGATGTATCATCCCTCTTCAACCATGCGTAGGTCTCTCCAACCGCACCCTGTTTATTCTGCCCTCGGTGCATCTTCCACTGTTCGCCGAGCACACTCGAGGACGATGTGGAGAGCACCCAGAGACAGAGAGACTAAACATTTCCTGCCCACTCTATTTCCATCTTTAGAATAAAGCCAATCAGATTCTAATACACTCCTACGGTTCCTGAGTTCACTGTTTATTTTTTGGAAGCGAGGTACAGATTCTTTTGAAACACGGCGTAGGAAACCGAACTAGATTCCCCAACCAGACAGGGTCGAGAGTTAACACGCCGAGATTGCCCAAGGGATCGGCTGTTCAGCACGACTCCGATTAAATTCATTCGGTAATATGGGAGCCACTTTGGGCCGTGAATGAGGAATGGGAAATGTTTTTGGATGCCATGTACACAGGCAACCTATATATCCGCGGCCATGTTTCGATCCGCTTGCACAGAGCAGCGCTGGTTTCGCGAGATAAGGTGCATTTTGGAGTGGTTAAGCCGCACAGCCTGATAGCTGTTGGCAAAGAAACGGCTGTTAATGGCTCTTTTCCGGGGATATCATTATCAGTCCCTCTGGGCCAAGTGCAGTCATGGGGCCGTCTATCCGGGACTTTTCTCAAGGCCAAATGCCATTTTGTGAACGTTGGACTCCCGGTAATGGCCGACATTTTGAGCGTTCTTGGCTAAGATTTTGTAGGGTTATGACTGCGATTTTGAGCTGAGCGTTGTATTTTGACCAAATCGAATTAACGCCAAGGAGGACTAAATAGAATTAAGGCCTAGGAGGACTAAATAGAATAAAGGCCACGAAGGACTAGATAGAATTAAGGTCTAGGAGGACTAAATAGAATTAAGGTCTAGGAGGACTAAATAGAATTGAGGTCTAGGAGGACAAAATAGAATTAAGGCCAAGGAGGACTAAATAGAATTAAGGTCTAGGAGGACTAAATAGAATTAAGGTCTAGAAGAATTAAATAGAATTAAGGCCAAGGAGGACCAAATAGAATTAAGGCAAAGGAGGACTAAATAGTATTCAGGCCTATGAGAACTAAATAGAATTAAGGCCTCCATTCACTGGCGCAAAGAAGGAACCAATGTTATCATGGCTGAGGTCTTATATACGGTGGAATTCTTTCGTTTTTCTTCTAAACATCCGGAGACTTTTGTAGCGCCAGTATAGCAATGTACAACGAATAAATCGATATTCCGTTCGAAGGAGACTGGCGCATCCCATAATTAGAATCGTTAGGACAAGCCATGCGGTTAATGTCTGTGAGGTCCTCGGAGACACCCCCAACCCAAATTACCCTCTTGTCCCTCTGGAAGTATTACGTTTCAAATCTGCTCCGCGAGACAGACAGACAGAGACAGAGACAGGGAGAGTCTGAATCAGGCCGATACAGTGACGTGTGTTAACAAGAGGAACAGACTACAATGGGAAAGAATCGTTGGACTACCACAGAGCTCCCCTCTGTTGAACTGCTATCTAGCAAGACCGTTCCTAAGCTTGGCTGCCTTCCTCCTCTTCCTCCTCCTCTTCCTCTCCTCCTCTCCTCCTCCTCTTCCTCCTCCTCCTCCTCCTCTTCCTCTCTCCTCCTCCTCTTCCTCTCCTCCTCCTCTTCCTCCTCCTCTCCTCTTCCCCTCCTCTTCCTCCTCTTCCTCTTCCTCCTCTTCCTCTCCTCCTCCTCCTCTTCCTCCTCCTCCTGCTGCTGCTGCTGCTGCTCCTCCTCCTCCTCTACTTCCTGTATACCTCCTCCTGCTCGCTCCTCCTCCATCCTCTTCATTCTCCTCCTTCTCCTCCTCTCCTCCTCTTCCTCTTTCTCCTCCTCCTAATCTTCCTGCTTCTTCTCCCCTTTCCTCACTCTCTCCTTCTTCTCCTTCTCCTTCTCCTCCTCCTCCAATTCCTCCTCCTCTTCCTCCTCCTCCTCCTTCTCCTCCTCCTCTTCCTTCTTCTCTTGCTCCTCCTCTTCCTCGTCTTTCTCCTTATCCTCCTCCTCTTCCTCCTCCTCCTCCTCTGCCTCTCCTCCTCCATTTCCTCCTCTTCTTCCTCCTCCTCCTCCTTCTCTTCCTCCATCTTCCTCCTCCTTCTCCTCTCCTTTCCTCCTTCTCTCCTCCTTCTCCTCCTCCTTCTCCTTCTCCTCCTCCTCCATTTTCTCCTCCTTCTTCCTCCTCTTTCTCCTCCTCCTCTTCCTCCTCCTCCTCTTCCTCTCCGCCTCCTCCTTCTCCTCCTCTTCATCCTCCTCCTCCTTCTATACCTCCTCCTCTCCTCCTCTCCTCTTAATCGTCCTCTCTTTTACTCCTCCTCCTCCTTCTTCTCTTCTGCTCCTCCTCTCCTCTTCCTCTTCCACTTCCTCCTCCTCCTCCTCCTCCTCCTCCTCCTCCTCCTCCTCCTCCTCCTCCTCCTCTTCCTCCTCCTTGCTGCTGCTGTTGTATCTTCCTCAAGGCGTCATAGGCTTTGTCGGCTTCGTTGATGATAATCAAAGGTTGCGTATAAGACACGCGATCTCTTTGAAGTGCCTTCTCTTCGGTCAATGTTTACACTTTAGTTCGACCAACTTCAGATTCATCGCCAGCTGGAGAGGAGGGCCACACGCCGCTCTGCTCTGAAGACAGCGCTCCAAGCATCGCCTTTTGTCACACTTGAAGAAGTCATGCTGCATGTATGTGCATGTATTTATGTATGATGCATATATATATATATATATATATATATATATATATATATATATATATATATATATATATATATAGGCCTGTTCATGCAGCTCTCCTCCCGTGTACCACCTGCACGAGCTGTCCTTCTCCGCTTTCTGTGTAGGGATCATGAGCAAGTCCTCCACTCACTGTTGCCGAGCTCCATCGATGTTCTGTACAATAATGTGTGCACTTCCGAACTTTGGAAGGAGTGCAACATGAAAGGCAGTTGTATGCTATTGTACTGTATTCCCAACGGTTCCTCCTCCTTTGCGTTCTATTCATTCATTCATTCATTCAGGAAAATATGTAGCGCTTCTTCAAGAAGCCGATACTCAGAGGCACTCCCAGCCCAGCCACGGTCAAAGCGAAAGGACTTATTAAACAATTGGCAGAAAGCAGGCAAATTATTCAGGGGCAGTAAGCGTAACGCAAGCAGGAGCCCACTCCAAGTCGAGGGGCAACCATCGAAAGGCTCCTATTCTTCTCCACTTCTTCCTCCTCAATCTTCCTCCTCCACCTTATATTAAGTCTCCCATTCCTTCTCTTCTCTCCTCTTCTGTTCCACCTACATGCACTTCTTTCTCCCTATTTTCCATCTCTCCATTTCCTTCTCTTCCGCCTACTCCACTTCCTTCTCCCTATTTTCCATCTTCCATTTCCTCCTCCTCCACCTACTCCACTTCCTCCTCCTTATTTTCCATCTCCCCATTTCCTCCTCTTCCACCTACTCCACTTCCTCATCCCTATTTTCCATCTCCCCATTTCCTCCTCTTTCACCTAATCCACTTCCTCCTCCTTATTTTCCATCTCCCCCATTTCCTTCCCTTCGCTCCATTTCCAATAATGGCGCTGTGTCATTTGATCTTCTCGACTGACCTCTGACCCCGATCCGCTATAAAGTGTATTTCCGAGAGAGAGACAGAGATAAGGCGATCGTTCAATCGTTGCATTTCCTTTACCATTCGGTCGTTCCATGCCTTCCACACTTTGTTTCCCAGCCTTTCCTCCTCTGGCTTTGAATGCGGATGCTGCTGCTGGTGGTGGTTGTCATGACGACGACCTCCATTGACCTACCTGTCGTAATCTGTATCTTTCTTTCAATCTACGATGTCCAGTGGCTCTCTGTCTTTCTCTGTCTGTCTGTCTGTCTCTGTCTGTCTCTGTCTGCCGTCTCTGTCTGTCTTTCTCTGTCTGTCTGTCCGTCTCTGTCTGTCCGTCTCTGTCTGTCTTTCTCTGTCTGTCTGTTTTTCTGTTTCTCTCACTCTAGATGTGTCGTTGTCTGTCTCTCTTTGTCTGTCTCTTTATATCTGTCCTGTTGTCTGTTTCGGTCTCTATGTGTGTATCTGTTTTGATCTGTATAAGGACTTATCAATGAGTGGAACTTACCGCGCTGGCAGAACAGAGGTAAACAGACAGACAGATTGAGACAGACATACATACAAACAGATTGAGAGAGAGCGAGAGCGAGACAGAGACACAGAGACACAGATACACAGATACACACAGAGAGAGACAGAGAGAGAGACACACACACACACAGAGACAGAGACAGACATAGGCAGAGAGGCAGAGAGACAGACAGACAGAGACAGAGCCAGAAAAAAGAGAAAAAATGAGAGAAAAAGAGAAAAAAGAGAGAAAAAGAAAAAAAGGAAGGAGAGGGAGGGGTTGGGAGGAGGGAGGGAGGGATGGGAGAGAGAGCGAGCGAGCTAGAGCAAGAGCAGCATAATAGACTGTCTACTTGACCGTGGTCGTCCTGTTACCGTGTTAATCTGATATCGGGCACAGTTGCAGTAGCTTCAGGAGTTCTGGCGTTGGTGCTCTAAAGTCTAAACTGAACGACGCTCGGTGATGTCTCGGAGAAATTCGGGGCATCAATCGTTATCCCTTCTCCGGAGCAAAATTAAGAGGGTGTTTACGAACCGCTTAAACACGGACCTTCCTGCGCGTACACGGGACCTCGGAACAATACTCCCGAGTCAAGTGCCTCTCTGAAGAGACTCTCCAAGTGGCGCTCTATAAATCACTACGGAGTCAACAACAACTACATTACCTTTGAAAAACCAAGGCGGAATTGTGGTGTACATACATACATCCATACATACAAACAAACACACGTGCGTAAGTACATATGTATGTACATATGTATATACATAAAACATACACATAGGTACGTATGCATATACATGCATACAGACACACATACACATGCATATGCATACAGATACATTAGAGCTGTACCGATTAAACGGCATGCATACCTATGAACAATCGGCATAATCATGCGTGTCAAAATTGTGTTATAATTTAATAATTTTACATACAAGTAGACATCTATCGTTTTACACATGCATAAAACAAATCGTTAACAATTTCCCAACTTAATTTAAACGTCCACCATTATAATTGTGACGATAGATTACTGATTTATGTTACGGAAACGAACATTTTGACTAAAGAAATGAAATATTCGGCATACATATTTAATAATCGGCTATACGCGTGCACATCATACAGACATACATGCATACAATATGACAGCATATATTTATAACCTACATGCACACACACATGTATACATACATACATGCGTACATGCATCAACAAATACATTTATTACACACATGCATGCATGCATAGTTGCATACATACATCCACACTTACATTCATTACACTCATGAGTGCATACATGCATATATCCACGCATACATTTATACATGGATGTATACATGCAAACATGCTTACACTTGCACTCACATTCGCGCATACATACAGTGTGTTGAGTCGGCCAGTTGCTTCTCCAAGCACTTTGGCAGTTGGCATGATTCCAGGTAGACAAAAAACGCCAAGGCGTAAGAGGAACGACCTGCTTGAACTGGAGTCCGTAAGGTGCCTGGTGGAAGCTGGCATCGCCGCCTGGACCATTTGTCTCTGCCTCTCTGAGGGTCCAAGGAGGAGAAGAACAAAGACTCGATTGCTGGGGGACATTCAGACGGAGGAAGAAGGAGAGGAGGAGACAGAGGAGGAGAGAGAAGAGGAGAGAGACGGAGGTGCAGGCGTTCTGTTTAGGTTGTGAGAAATGGGAAGTGGCCAGACAAAAAGGATCGGGATAAGATCTCTCTGGAGCGCTACGTGCGTTGTGAATGGATGGCCGGAGGACTGATACAACTCTTCTACGCAGAAACACCGTCTCTCTCTCTCTCTCTCTCTCTCTCTCTCTCTCTCTCTCTCTCTCTCTCTCTCTCTCTCTGTGTCTCTCTGTCTGTCTCTGTCTCTGTCTCTGTCTCTGTCTCTGTCTCTGTCTCTGTCTCTGTCTCTGTCTCTGTCTCTGTCTCTGTCTCTGTCTCTGTCTCTGTCTCTGTCTCTGTCTCTCTCTGTCTCTGTCTCTGTCTCTCTCTGTCTCTGTCTCTGTCTCTCTCTGTCTCTCTGTCTGTCTGTCTGTCTGTCTGTCTGTCTGTCTGTCTGTCTGTCTGTCTGTCTCTCTCTCTCTCTCTCTCTCTCTCTCTCTCTCTCTCTCTCTCTCTCTCTCTCTCCACTGAAACTTACCTCTTCCAGTCTACTTACGGCTCTTAATAGTTGCTTGGCTTCAGTGTACACTTTAGAACTTTATAAATAGGGCATTATCAAATTGCAGTTCTATTGTATTGCCAAACACGACGGAAGCGGGTATTCGGGTTTCTTTCCAATCCAAAACTGAAACTGAAAGCTGTTGTCTACTGTTTCATCAAGAGCTTTCATGTATTATTTGTGCAGCACAATACAAATGGCGAATTTAAATAAGTAAGGAAAATTACCAGCAAAAAATTAGAAATAATTATATGACATTTCAAAAATTTAGTTTTGTTTTGGCAAAAATTTCGTTTTCGCTTGATCTATTTTCGTTTCGTTTAGTTTTTAATAACTTTTTATTGCTACAAATTTCGTTTTAGTTTCTGTTGTATGCGTAGTTTAGTTTCAGTTTTAGTTTTCGTTTACGAAAACATTCAGTTTTCGTTAATTGCCAATTTAATTTTAGTTTTCGTTTTAGTTCACTAAAGCAACACTATTAAGATATACATTATTCCAGCATTATTGTCGCTGACACTTAATTAATTCTGTAATCACCGCTATCCTTGCTCAGAAGTTCCTTATACACATCAGAGTAATTGACTTTAGCATTGGAGGTCATTCGGGAAAACACTTCGAGGAAACTCACCGAAAGGAAATCAGCGTCGGACGGGTTCGTTAAGCCGATAGCGGACTTGCAAGGCGCCCTGGGGTAACCCGACGGCCAACCCTGGGCCTATAATTGTTGGTCCATTGAAGGTGGTTATCTGGCTAGCCCCGGGCCTATTGTTGCCCCATTGAAGGTGGTTATCTGGGCCAAAACAGACCAGATGACTCTCAGCCGTTGATGGGATGAAGGTTGGGAGGATGTGTGGGATGTTTTCCAGAACAATTGGCCAGGCTTTCATTCCAGCCAAGGGGCCATCTCAAGAGCTGTCCCTGTATAAAGCTTGCACCGCCGTCTTGAGGCAACCATTGGTATGCGGTGTTGGCGATTTTATTTCCCTATAGTATCAGCAGAGGAGGGCAGGTGGCCAGTCCTCTCCATCATCGCCTGATCTTACCACCGACAGTTTACGGTCAGGGTACTTGTTGCTGAATTAGATCTATAGGAGATGCTCTTGGAGCAGAAGCTCCTCTGCCTCCTCCTCCTCTCTCTGGTCTCTCTCTAGCAACCGGACTCGGATCTTCACTTGACATACCTTCACTGGACAACCCCTCTGATATGACGCAGCGCTCGTGAATAAACAGGTGCCCTGAAGGCCTGCACTTGGCTTTATAGCAGCGTTTCGGAATTTCGAGTTTATGATTACAATTAAGGATCCTGATAATAGCTTTCTCTTATATTATGGCTGGGCTTCTTTGAACCTGACTGCTACAAATTGTTAAATCTAAACTGCTCAGATAAGTAGCTTTGCTAATCGATATATCTTTGATAATACTTAACGGTGCATGCATGCGTATATATATATATATATACATATATATATGTATATATATGTGTATATATATGTGTGTATATATATATATAAACTGCTCGTGTTATAATCCCTGTCAAATATATCAGTAACCGTTGTATGCAGTGCATGTGAACTTATCCGATGCAAATAAAGATTACTCGCTGCTCTACTCTATAGACACAACTGGGCTCAGAGACTCTGAGCATCTATGCCATCTGTCAGCTGTCGACAGGAATCCGTTGGCTGGTTCCACGTGTGTGCGTGGGGCCGCCAATTTTTGACTCTTCTAGCTCACTGTGCATTGTTTTGCTAACTGATGTAATATTTTCGTTCGTAATGACACTTAACATCATAATAGGCTAGCGCAGAGAGCGCCTCTGAGTAGATATCTTGAAGACTGAAGAGGCGCTATATAAATTCTTAGAATGAATGAACTTACCTATTTTCTAAGAGTCTGTTTAAGAGGTCGTTGATTGAACTCCAGCCTCTGTGTTTACAGACAGTTCAGCTACCAACAAAACTATCCCAGACCCCAAAGGAATTTATTACCTACGCTGTGAACGTAAACGTTAGTCTCAGAATTTCTCATCACCACACAAAAAAGCCGCCTCAGGAAGACCAGTTTGAACTACGGCGCTATATAAAGTCAAGACTGAATTGCTTTGCGTTGGTGTGTTTATCGTTGCGTTGGCCATCTGGTGTCTGACGATGTTAAACGGTTCGACTGAAGCTGCTTTTGATGTCTTTGATCTGCGCAGTGCCTTAGAAATCGAGAGTTTAATCAGAAAAGTTGTACGCTCCATCAGTTCATAATGGCAGGGTTTTCATCAATTCTCTCCGTCTCTGTCTGTCTGTCTGTGTCTGTCTCCTGTCGGTCTTTATCTGTTCTTCGGGTTTTCTCTATCTGTGTGTCCATTTCTGAGTGAGTGAGTGAGTGAGTGAGTGAGTGAGTGAGTGAGTCAGTCAGTCAGTCAGTCAGTCAGTCAGTCAGTCAGTCAGTCAGTCAGTCAGTCAGTCAGTCAGTAAGTCAGTCAGTCAGTCAGTCAGTCAGTCAGTCAGTCAGTCAGTCAGTCAGTCAGTCAGTCAGTCAGGCAGACAGTCAATCAATGAGTCAGTCAATCTGACAGTCAATCGTTCAGTCAGTCAGTCTTTCCTTCTGTCCGTCCTTTTGTCCGTGTCTGTCTGTGTCGATATGTCTGTGTTGTGGTGCAGCCGTCACTGTGCAACAGTAACTGCGACGACTTAATCGGATGAAAAGTCGTCGTCATCTGTCTCTCCGTCTGCTGCCCAGATAACAACAGAGAGAAACGTTTTTCAATGGAACCGGATTTAATTGGTCGTCGGACTTTTCCGTCGAATGACGAACGGAGCCGAACAATCATTCGCTCGACGAGAACAGTCTAGTAGGAGTTTCAAAGACGTACATAACATATATATATATATATATATACACGCATTCAATATTCTCTTACATGTTGGAGTTTCAAAGACTCGCCTCTGCCTAACTGTGACATCGGCTGATGGTGGTGATGATGATGATGGTTATGGTGATGATGATGATGATGATGATGATGATGATGATGATGATGATGATGATGATGATGATGATGATGGTGGTGGTGGTGGTGGTGGTGGTGGTGGTGGTGGTGGCCGTGGTGATGATGGTGGTGGTCTTTGTGTAATAGGTGGTGGTGACGATGATGGTGGTGGTGGTGTAGGCTTAATGATTATGAGTTAAGATTGTTATGATGTTGCTCGTGATTTTGACAATGATTTTGGTGGTGATGATAACAATGACTGGCATGAATGATGTTTATGAAGAAGGAATTAATGATGATGATGATGATGATGATGATGATGATGATGATGATGATGATGATGATGATGATGATGATGATGATGATGATGATGATGATGATGATGATGATGATGATGATGATGATCAGGCACGTAGCGAGACTTAAATTCAAGAGGAGGCAACTTCACAGACCATAGGCAAAATCCTGGTCATTGGGGTCATTAGTCAATAGAAGTTCCAACATATAAAAAAGCACGAGAGGCAACTGCCTCCTCGTGCCTCAGTGTGGCTACGCCTATGACGATGATGTGATGATGAAACTGCCAGAAAATGTGAGAGCAGAGAGGAGAAGGAAGTGGTACACCAATTGTTAGGGAATTTGCAGTTTTTTAAATCCTATATTGAGTAAACATCTCGTGCTATTTATAGTAAATGCTCTGGATCTATTTCTGGCCAATTGATGTATAGGACTGGAACCATTTCGCGTTTGTTTAGATGTAATCAGCTGATATAAATCTTATCAGTTACTCGAGTCAGGGACAGGAATGTCTGTGACGCTTATAAGGAAGGCGGGGATGGTGTGACGGTGGTGGTGTTTACGGTAGTTTTCCTGGTGGTCTTTCCCGTGGTGGTGTTCGTGGTAGATTTCGCGGTGGTGTTCTATAGGTGGTGGTGGTGGTGGTGTTCATGGTGGATTTCGTGGTGGTGTTCCCGGTTTTGGTGGTGGTGTTGATGGTAGATTTCATGTTGGTGTTCCCGGCGGTGAGGTTCGTGATGGTGGCTTCCAGGTGGTGGTGGTGGTGGGTGGTGTGAAGGCTTTGGATCTGAGATTTCTGTCAATATGTAATGTATGTATGTACTGTCACTTTAGTGCATAACAGATAAGTGCATAATTCGCTTATCTGCATAGAGTACCGTTTTAATATAGGGCATTTAAATGGAGGACAACTCCAGGTATGTGCATATCGCTTGAATGCATCAGGATAACAGTTATTTGAGATGCGACTTAATAAAATCGTCTTTTGTTAATTTCTTTGCATTACATGTTTTTTGGACCATCAAAAACAGTGGGTGGACTCACTAAAAGTGACATAACTTTTGTTCTGTTTGACATATTTTGGCGAAATTTGGCCATTTTACGTATACATGAATTACCTTTAAGCCTGTAAAACTTGATTTAAAAATTCTCACTTTTGGCCGAAATATTAGCAAAAAACCGTAAGAGCTTACTTTTTTATGGCCCACCCTGTATATATATATGTATCTGAGTATTTCTGAGTATGATTATTAGCCGTGAGGTGGGGTGGGGTGGGATGTATATTTGTTGAATCGTGCATATATGACGTCGTCGTGGGATGTCTTATCAGGGCGTCTGCATTCTCGGCCCATCGTGGCCAGGGACCCAGTTCCGGCTGAGGCAGAAGCCCCTCTCAGACCCTCGTCGTGGTCTCATTTCGGGGTGCGGCTTATCTCGCTTCACCCGGTCCCTCTCAACAGTCGCTGACCTGTGTTTGTCCGCTGTTCAGTCCATCTTTCTGTCTCTCGGTCTGTCTGTCTGTCTGTGTCTGTGTCTGTTTGTATGTCTCTGTGTCTGTATCTCGTTCTGTCTATCTCTGTGTCTGTCAGTGTCTGCACCTCTGGCTCTCTCTGTCTGTGTCTGCTTGTCTGTCTCTGTGTCTGTCTCTCGCTCTGTCCGTCTGTCTCTGTGTCTGCCGGTGTCTATCTCTGTGTCTGTCTCTCGTTCGGTCTGTCTCTCGTTCTGTCTGTCTGTCTCTGTGTCTGTCTGTGCTTATCTGTCTGTCTCTCTGTCTGTCTCTCGTGTGCCTGTCTCTATGTCTGTCTGTGTCTGTATGTCTGTCTCTGTACCCGTCTGTCTGTGTCTGTCTGTGTCTGTTTCTGCTCCTCTGTGTGTGTGTGTCTGTGTGTGTGTGTCTGTCTGTCTCTGTGTCTGTCTGTCTCTGCTTCTCTGTCTGTCTGTCTGTGTCTCTCGCAGTTTATCTCGTTGTCTTTTAATTCTCTGTGTGCTATTATCACTTTGTCCGATTGTATCTGTCTCTGTCCGTCTCAGTGTGTTCCTGTCTGTCTCGACCTGTCGTTCTACGTCTCTCCATCTGTCTATATCTCTGCGTTCCTCTGCGTTTTTCACCTGAGTTTTTTTACGTCTGCGTTACTTCTATTCAGACAAAACACTCAAAGACTGTCTGGAACTCGAGGCACTAAAAATATTCAGCAGACGCTTCAGCCTCAGGTCAAAAGTTATATATATATATACATAGTACATATATATATAAATACATATATATGTATGAAAAGTTATATATATATATATAAACGGGTATCATGCATATTATAAATAGATATTATATCGATGTTGATGTATAGGCTATATATAAAATATGTTTGTGTGTGTTGTCTTCAAAATTAGATTGTATCTGCCAACAGTATAGAAAATATTATGGCATATTATATACATAGTATATACACTATTTGTGTATATTACGTATGTTTGTGTACACTGTATATATAGTATGTGTGTCCACTGTCTTCGTAGAACTATCTGCGACTCTGGTGCACCAAATACACACACATATATATATATATATATATACATATATATGTATACACATACACATACGCGCGCACACTATTTTTATCCAATAATACATATGCATTTATATATAAATACACATATATACAGTGTGACATTTTCATGTATATATATGTGTGTGAATTTATAATGCATATAGGAATATATTTATGCACGATGTGAGGAGACATTATTATGGTGGAGAAAGTGGTTGTTGCTATGAAGCAGTAATTCCAGTTCTTATCTCGTCGACTTAACGGCTCCGTTATTCGCACTGACCGATGGCTTCTACCTAATTCTGCTCCGAGTATGCACCGGGTACGTGGCCGAATATATACACACCGAGCTATTTAAATACGTTCGCGTTCCGTGGTCGCTCGGAGTACATTCGGAGCGAAGATGGATTACGCCGTGAATTTCTTCCTCTGGGTATAGATTGTGGTTCGACTTCCCTTGACAATGACTTGAGTCATGCGTGCAGTGACTTGAGTCATGGATAGGATGACGTCGTTATCTTTTGATTGGATCTTTTCGATTCCTCCCACACACCGAAGTCCCAGGTTTCCCCGCTCCAGCCTTCACCGCCCCTTAGTACCCACCCCAGTACTTACCCACCCCGCCGCTTTCTCGGTCACTTTGCATGGAGCTCGCTTTCATATCAACCGACGATCTGAATATCTCACTCAACACTAATGTCAGTAATGCCTAGCAACTGCAGAAATTAATGTAGCTGGGACTTTCCTATAGACATTTTGTATCGTGTTCAGCCGCGCCCTTGTCTGTCTGTCTGTATGTATGTCTGTCTGTCTGTCTGTCTGCCTCTCTGTCTGTCTGTCTGTCTGTCTGTCTGTCTGTCTGTCTGTCTGTCTGTCTGTCTGTCTGTCTGTCTGTCTGTCTGTCTGTCTGTCTGTCTGTCTGTCTGTCTCTCTCTCTCTCTCTCTCTCTCTCTCTCTCTCTCTCTCTCTCTCTCTCTCTCTCTCTATGTATATATATATCATGGCTGCGGATTTTAACGATTAATTAATCGACTAATCGTTAAAAATTTTAATCGATTAATTTTCTTACTTATTTCATGATGTCGAGTGGCCTATTTCTGGAGTGAACAATATGGCAACAATGGTAATGTGAAACATTTGAGTGGAAAATTAAGCGATCATTTTGCATTTAAGGTAAATGCCGATGGAAAAGTCAAAGATGGCGACAGAATTAACTGTCTTCATTGCAATAAACAGTTCGCTTGTCGTGGTTCAAACACATCGCTGACGTATCACCTTCAGCAGGTGGAACGATTGAAGTTTTGTTGTAGAAAGAAAGGAGTAACTGACATTTGAAACAGTTTTTCAAGCTTTACATAAATGATATAAAAATTATCGAATTTAATTGATTAATCGAAATTAAATTTAAGAGATTAATCGATTACTTGTTTAATTAGTAGGCCTACCTGCCCTAATATACATATACATATTTAATCAGTTCCTGCCCTTATATATATATATTTATATAGGCATATATATATAATATTACATATATTATATATATGTGGTTGTGCCTTTGATTGGATTTGAATTTGGTCTGATCTCGGCATATATATTTATAGTTTTATACGTGTATGTAAATATTGACTTGTGTATGCATGTGTTTATAATTTGTAACTTCAATGGTTCCGGTTTCTAATGCACAATGCACCAACCAATGGCACACCAAAGCCAAGTCAGAATCAGTCCGTCTAGACAGAGGAACTTTATACTCGTGGAGGCCGTCGGTGTCTGGAGAGAGCAGACATTTATGGAATGCTCTCATTTGCCTCGTTTTTATATTTCCTGATTATGTAAGGCCATTAAAGATAACGTTTCCTGTTCCTAGTTGTCCACAGAATAAACCCCTGTGGGACCTGTGTATCACCATTATCCAGGAAACAGACCCATTGTATTGTATTTGGCTATTTATAAAGCGCTTCTCACAGCAAAAGCCTTTCAGAAGCGCTCCCAGTGCGAGCAACCCGAGGGAAAAGCCAGGATTTTAGTTTAGAAAAAGATGAGGAGAGACTACCAGAAAGGATGGCAGAGCGAACCGGTGGAGGAAGTCCATTCCACAGAGAAGGACCTATGCAGGCGAAGGATCTGGATTGAGCCATCGCAGTCCTGACACGGGGAACAAAAGGTCAAGCCGATCAGAGGATCGAAGAGGACGCAGCGAAGTAGCAGAGAGGGGCGAAGCATGAGATCGCAAAGGTACTTCGGAGCAAGACCCAAATAAGACTTAAGGACTCAAATAAGAACCTTGAATTGTATTCGGACAAATAGAGGAAGCCAGTGAAGTTCTTCAACCATGAATGTAGAGATGTGAGAGAATCGAGGAAGACGAGCAATCAGTCTATAGCAGCATCATTGAGTACTGACTGTAGAGGAGATAGGCGAACCTTAGGGAGACCAACAAGGAGACCCATGTGGCCATCTCTATAAATAATTACATGTAGGGCCTATATCAGGAACAGCCTCATGTGGGACTTGTATATGTTTTAACTTGGATTGTTGGGATAGGCTGCCAGTACGCTTCGGATATCGGACAGAAAAGTTATGACGGATTTTGATATTATTGAGGTAGAATTGTTCTCAGTGCGGATGTAAACTGCCAGATTTTATGTGTGTGATCATTCTGGCCACACTGTTTTCCAGTATGCATGACTAATCTTATCTAAGTTTACTTGGTTCTATTTCCGCACAGCGTAGTAGGCACATCCGTTGTTTAATAAGCACTGCGAGAAAAACAAATGGTAATTCGATTAATTATTTCAATTTAGACTTTAATTTGAGTTGATTTAAATCCATGTTCCTGTAACAAGTGGGTCAGGCTAAATTAGTCGCTTGTTATAGCCCAGATATATTGGGTTTCTCATGGCAGTAATTGTGGCTTTTTTGGGTGGGGATAGGATAGGTACCCCTACTTAAAGCAAGCTGCAACCGTACTGCATTAGGGGAAATGACTGGCTATTTACGGTATTTAACGGCATACAAGCTTTATAATTTATTTCCGCTGAAGTTAAATTAAGGTTTTTATGTTGCGATAACAAACAATCTTTATTGTTGCGGACCTTGTGACTCCCGGAAACTTTAAGTGTTTTGCGCTAAAAAATGCTTACGGTGTGACTAGGATTATTCAAGAAGTATTGTTCATTCTCAGTACCTATTGTTTCTGCACGGCCTGTTGTTTAATATAATTATCTAATGTATACGTCTGAAAAAGAGGCCATCTATCAACAATGGATGGGAACCCGTTGGTGGTTACGCGCTACGTGTTTGCGGGGGCAACCCATTGGTGACTCATCTAGTCTTAGTAGATCGAGATGGCAACACAGGACACGCCTTGAAAACACTGTGAGCTAAATTTACAGTTCAAAGCATTTCATCTGTTTCTAGGGCGTTGATGATGTCTTAAAAGAAGATTGTTTATTATTTCTGGTCATGGCTGATCTATTATCTCTGATGATGTAGGCTATGTAATGAAATTTTTTAATTGGTACCGAAATATGCCTTAGCATCTCCTCAGCCTCCTTTCTCTGATCTCTCTGGCAACCAGACCCTGGTCTTCCTTTGCCATTTCTGGACAACCCCTCTATTGTATTGTATTTATTAATTTATATAGCGCCGCTCACAACAGTGGCCATTCAGTAGCTCTCCCAGTGCGAGAACCCTTAGAGAAGAAGAAGGTTTTGAGGAGGGAGAAAGATGTAGGAAGATACCCAAATAGAATGGTAACACGTAGAGAGGAGGGAAGGGCATTCCACAGGGAGGGCCCTATGGTGGCTCAGGAATAAACTGGGGCCCTGCGCGTAGCTTGCGAGTAGCACTTTAGAAATTTTAAATTTGTGATTATGATGGCAATTATAACATGATGTTAGAAATAAATTAACTCTATAATGTAGTGGTTAGCTCACTGGACTGTGAGTGGAGAGGTCGGGGTTTAAAATCCTCGACATGGCAGACATTTTGTTCGATATTTCTGCTCCACCAAGTATAATGAGTACGCTGACCGTACACTGTCGGTGGGAAGCTGAGACGGCAAGAGAGAGGACTGGCCACCCGCCCTCGTATGCGGAGGCTAAGAAAATGAAATCGCTAACACTTCATACCCATGGTTGCCTCAGAGCTAGCTTAAGCGACTGCTCTTGTTCTTGTTGTTTTTCTCCTTCTCCTCCTTCTCCTCCTTCTCGTCCTTCTTCCTCTTCCTCTTCCTCCTCTCTTCCTCTTCCTCGTCCTCTTCTTCCTCTTCCTCTTCCTCTTCTCTTCCTCTTCCTCCTCCTCTTCCTCTTCCTCTTCCTCTTCCTCTCCTCCTCTCCTCCTCTTCTCTTCTCTTCCTCTTCTCTTCCTCTTCCTCTTCCTCTTCCTCTTCCTCTTCCTCTTCCTCTTCCCTCTTCCTCTTCCTCTTCCTCTTCCTCTTCCTCTTCCTCTTCCTCTTCCTCTTCCTCTTCCTCTTCCTCTTCCTCTTCCTCTTCCTCTTCCTCTCCTTCTTCTTCTTCTTCTTAAAATATTTTTTTATGTTCCGACAACAGTCGAAATAGAATTACTCGACATCGCCAGCCAATCGCAGGTGATGTACACGACCGGCGGGGACGGCTACCCAGCCTTCCTCTTCACCGAGGACACCGACTTCTCCTCCAACGGTGACCGCGTCATTCACCGGCTCAGCGCCAACTTTTCCATAATGGTCAGCGTCCGACCCGACAAGGTCTCCGGTGGACTTCTCTTCGCTATTGTCAATCCAGCTGAAACGATTATCCAGTTTGGACTGGAGATAGCCCAGTCGTCGACGTCATCGGATAAGTCCGATATCATTCTCTACTACACGGATTACAATACGGCTACGGAGACGGAGAAATTGGTCGTTTTCACGGTCGATTCGCTGTTTGAGAACTGGACTAAGTTTTCGATTTCGGTGAAGGGTGATGTGATCTCACTATTTATGAACTGCG
This sequence comes from Aporrectodea caliginosa, assembly GCA_020284085.1. NCBI lineage: Eukaryota > Metazoa > Annelida > Clitellata > Crassiclitellata > Lumbricidae > Aporrectodea > Aporrectodea caliginosa. Next base: position 502,680 of record JACEVL010000488.1, on the reverse strand, counting down.
AGCGGCACTCCGCTGTTCATTTGCCGACTGTAAGAGTCTCGCCGCTGAACTTCGAACCCGGGTCCGTCTGTTATCTCGCTCAGGGTGGACCGAAGTTTGGAAAAAAGTTCGAGGTATGTAGGGTCATGTATGGGAGAGAGGGGGGAGCGGAGGGGGGTCGGTGAGAGGGATTTATTAGGCGCTAAAATTATATGCATAGAATAGAATCTTCGGTTATTCGATAATCATCATTATGAGAATTATGATCATCTTCATCATCATCATCATTATTGTCGTCGTCATCAACAACATCAAATGTCGTAGGCATTGGCTATTCCGTTTAAAGTTTGGCCCAGGATATTATTGGCTATATTGGATTTGTTAGATATTAGCTTTGTTATAATATGCCCTTGTAAAGCAGCCTAGGAATAAAGTTTTTGATGTCCTTACGTGGAAGTGAGAATTGGTGAGGCCTAGGACGGAGGGTGTATGCATCATGCAGGATTATATATCATATCTTCATCATAATCGTCGTCGTCGTCATCATCATCATCGTCGTCGTCGTCGTCATCATCATCGTCGTCGTCATCATCATTATCGTCATCATGATCATCATGATCATCATCATTGTCGTCATCATGCGAATCTTCATCATTATCACCTGAATCATATTAAACAAAAAAATCATCATGATCAGGATTATCATCATCATATGAATCATCATGAGCGAGATCGTTGTTATAATCATAATCATGCCTACATAAATGCAGGCACATACACACACATACACACACACACACACACGCACGCACGCACACACACGCAGACATACAGGCAGATGAACGTACCAATGTACTTTGCAAATATAGGGTGGATTGCAATGGCTGAAAGTCACCGATCCCGATTACGTCTGTAACGAGGACGAAGACGACAGCGATCCGGTAATCGTTTTACTTTACACGACAGACTAATCCAATCCAATCCAGTCCAGTCCAGTCCAATCCAATCCAATCCAATCCAATCCATCCCAATCCCGGTCCCGGTCCCGGTCCCGGTCCCGGTCCCGATCCCGATCCGATCCCGATCCCGATCCCGATCCCGATCCCGATCCCGATCCCGATCCCGATCCCGATCTGATCTGATCTGATCTGATCTGATTTGATTTGATCTGATCTGATCTGATCTGATCTGATCTGATCTGATCTGATCTAATCTAATCTAATCTGATCTGATGACTTATATAGCGCCCGTTTTAATGCTGATGGCATCAGTTCATATGGTCAGTGTTTCAGTAACCTTTAAGTCTAAAATCAGATATCTATGGTGTGGAACAGAGGAAGATAAAGTTAGGTTATCTTACCCTATCTTATCTACCTTAAGTTACATAAAGTAAGTTAATCATTCATTACCTTACCATCTTACCTCATCTGCCTTAAATTGCTTTAATTTAGATAAGTTAATCTTTACTTTAGTTTAGGTTATTTATCTGACCTTCTCTGACCCTTCTATCTAAACCAGTGCGACTCATTTAAGGTAAGCAGATAAACCAAACGGTGCTATATAATTTCTGATTACATTACTCTACACTGAAAAAAAAACAACCCAAGTCCGACTCACACCTCAACGTGGTGAGGGGGTGGCAACAGTCAGTAGGGGAGTGCCTGCTGAGGCTATGCCATCAGTGGTGAAGGTCTTGGCCGAAGTACCACCTTAGGGCGCTACGCGAGGTGGACAGGCTCAGCAGGAACCCTGAAAAAGCTGGCAAACGTGAGCGGCATCGCCGCCTTTGATACCACAAGATAGTGGATATCAGAGCCAGTCCTAAGCCTGGAACTCTCTGTATAGGGAGAAGCGCGAAGGTCGAACGGATGGGTGCAGATACTCCGTTCGTAAAGAAAAAATACGAATGAAATCCAATGCAAGCATTGGACTCCTAAGGGCCTCGGCCCATGGATCCGAGGCAAGCGTTGGACACCTACGGGCCTTCGGCCCATGGATCCTGATGATGATGATGACACTGAAAATAATTATGTTTTTTTTTGTCCAGGATATGGCCAGTGGCGACAATGGTAAAATCATGCCAGGTCCGACATATACCCCGGTGAGGACTGACCTTTGCATTCACCTTTGCATTTACCTTTGCATTTCTTTTTGCATTTACCTTTGCATTCACCTTTGCATTTCCCTTTGCATTCACCTTTGTGTTTACATTTACCTACGCAGTGACCTTTGCATTTACCTCTGCATTTACTTTTGTGTTTACCTTTGCATTTACCTATGTAGCTACCTTTGCATTTACCTATGTGCTTACCTTTGCATTTACCTCTGTGTTTGCCTTTGCATTTACCTATGCAGCTACCTTTGCATTTACCTATGTGCTTACCTTTGCATTTACCTTTACCTTTGCATTTACCTTTGCATTTACCTATGCAGCTACCTTTGCATTTATCTATGCAGGTATACCTTTGCATTGACCTCTATGCTTACCTTTGCATTTACCTTTGCATTTACTTTTGTGTTTACCTTTACATTTACCTTTGCATTTACCTATGCAGCTACCTTTGCATTCACTTAAATCTTCTTGATTTGATTGACTTGAGTGAGCAATCAGAGTTAATCTTTAACTGCTAATGATATTATTAGCATTCTAGAAGAACCATTCGTATTGGTCGTTGTTTCAGAGACCTCCGGAGATAAAGCCAGGTCCTCCGGGTCCCCCGGGTCTAAAGGGGGAAAAGGGTGAAACAGGACCTGCTGGTCAAGTTGCCTACATCACCTCTCCTCCTCATCCTCTACCTCCGATGACCAAAGGTAAGCAGTGCTTTCAGTTGTTCACAGATGGTTGGCAGAATGACCATCTGGAACTTTGCTCCGTAGGGAGCTAATGTTGGCAGGAGAAAATGCATGGGAATTGCAATTGCATGGAGATGGCTATTTGGGGAGGAGTGGAAGGAAGGGAGGGAAAGGAGGGAGGGAGAGGGAATGGGAGAGGAGTGGAGGTCTTCATTTCCCCTAGAAAGCCACAGAGGATACCGAAAGAGAAAGTCCTGGAAATGGCAAAAGGGTTTATGTAATAGAGTGAGAGAGAGAGAGAGAGAGAGAGAGAGAGAGAGAGAGAGAGAGAGAGAGAGAGAGAGAGAGAGAGAGAGAGAGAGAGAGAGAGAGAGACAGACAGACAGACAGACAGAGACAGAGACAGAGACAGAGACAGAGACAGAGACAGAGACAGAGACAGAGACAGAGACAGAGACAGAGACAGAGACAGAGACAGAGACAGAGACAGAGACAGAGACAGAGACAGAGACAGAGACAGAGACAGAGACAGAGACAGAGACAGAGACAGAGACAGAGACAGAGACAGAGACAGAGACAGAGACAGAGACAGAGACAGAGACAGAGACAGAGAGAGAGACAGAGACAGAGACAGAGACAGAGACAGAGACAGAGACAGAGACAGAGAGACAGAGACAGAGACAGAGACAGAGACAGAGACAGAGACAGAGACAGAGAGAACACAGACTGACAGACTGACAGAGAACACAGACTGACAGACTGATAGAGAGGGCCAGACGGCCACAAACAGACAGACAGAGTGAGATGGTGTGTGTGCAACTGAGCATGTGTGTCAGTGAGTACATTGGAGACTGTCCTGAAATTTCCTAGTCCACTTTCCCCGAAAATTCTCCAATCCATCAGCAATTATTCAGCACAGAGCAAGAAGCATCCTTGTGGGAAGCTACGGTTCCGTAGAATTCCTATCTCAGGGCCTCGGAATCCCTCCAGGGAACGCCCAGACCCTAAGGGAAGGGTGGTGATGCAGCCATGTAGCCACTTGTCTTACGGAACACACCTCGTAGCTGTTTGAGGTGGCACAATGGTAGAACTTCTAAACTCAGTGACGTAGGTTTGAATTCTGAGTCTTTTCGTATGTCATCGACTAAGGTCGCATCGTTGAACTGTGTGTGACCTCGGAGGAGTCCACATCATCTTTGATACGAATGCCTCATTAAACGCTACAGAACTAAGCAAATTGCTATTGTAATTTATAACTTCTATATCGCCGATTCGCCGGGGTCTAATGCACAAGGCATCAATCGATGGTGCACAAAAACCAGGCCTTAATCAGCCGGGAGATCTGTTCTTAAGACAGAGAGGCAGCCTATGGAGGATATGCAATCTCAACAAGATTAAGTCCCAAGTAAAACAATCACTGTAGGTGTCTACGTTTGAATCCTAGACTTTCCTGGTAAAGGATTTCGTGTAGAGTTTTCCCACGAGTGTTTGTAGGCTGTGTTTGTGGGCTGTGTTTGTGGGCTGTGTTTGTAGGCTGTGTTTGTAGGCTGTGTTTGTGGGCTGTGTTTGTAGGCTGTGTTTGTGGGCTGTGCTTGTAGGCTGTGTTTTGTGGGCTATGTTTGTGGGCTGTGTTTGTGGGCTGTGTTTGTAGGCTGTGTTTGTGGGCTGTGTTTGTAGGCTGTGTTTGTGGGCTGTGTTTGTAGGCTATGTTTGTGGGCTGTGTTTGTGGGCTGTGTTTGTGGGCTGTGTTTGTAGGCTATGTTTGTGGGCTGTGTTTGTAGGCTGTGTTTGTAGGCTGTGTTTGTGGGCTGTGTTTGTGGGCTGTGTTTGTAGGCTGTGTTTGTAGGCTATGTTTGTAGGCTGTGTTTGTGGGCTATGTTTGTAGGCTGTGTTTGTGGGCTGTGTTTGTGGGCTGTGTTTGTAGGCTGTGTTTGTGGGCTATGTTTGTAGGCTGTGTTTGTGGGCTATGTTTGTAGGCTGTGTTTGTGGGCTGTGTTTGTGGGCTGTGTTTGTGGGCTGTGTTTGTGGGCTGTGTTTGTGGGCTGTGTTTGTAGGCTGTGTTTGTAGGCTATGTTTGTAGGCTGTGTTTGTGGGCTATGTTTGTAGGCTGTGTTTGTGGGCTGTGTTTGTGGGCTGTGTTTGTGGGCTGTGTTTGTAGGCTATGTTTGTAGGCTGTGTTTGTGGGCTATGTTTGTTGTGTTTGTGGGCTGTGTTTGTGGGCTGTGTTTGTGGGCTGTGTTTGTAGGCTGTGTTTGTGGGCTGTGTTTGTAGGCTGTGTTTGTGGGCTGTGTTTGTGGGCTATGTTTGTGGGCTGTGTTTGTGGGCTGTGTTTGTGGGCTGTGTTTGTGGGCTGTGTTTGTGGGCTGTGTTTGTGGGCTGTGTTTGTGGGCTGTGTTTGTGGGCTGTGTTTGTGGGCTGTGTTTGTGGGCTGTGTTTGTGGGCTGTGTTTGTGGGCTGTGTTTGTGGGCTGTGTTTGTGGGCTGTGTTTGTGGGCTGTGTTTGTAGGCTATGTTTGTGGGCTATGTTTGTGGGCTATGGATTCTTAAGTGGCGCTTTATAAATGTTTTATTACATTACGTTACATTACATTACATGTTTATTTAGAGTCTTCGTCTGTGAGTTGTGAAATGCGGATCATCTTGCTGTTGTTCTTGTTCTAAAGGTGAGAAGGGTGACCAAGGAGACCCTGGTATTCCGGGACTTAACGGTACCTCTGGTATTAAAGGTGACAAGGGTGAAACAGGGCTACCAGTGAGTATAGTAGACTAGTAGTTCACTCCGTTCTTTCCTCTTCATCTCGTCCTTTATTCCTAATAATTATATCGCAAGTTATTTTGCAGCTATTACACAAACACTTGCAGAATTTAGCCACATATGCATTCACATCATCACATGTAATGTAAATTTCATAACTTTCTCGGCGCCACAAAAAAGCCACGTCAGGGTGATCAGATTGCTTGCTTGCTGGCGCTTTTAACAGGCGCCTGGACCTATCTACGTGTATACGTACTCGGCGGTGGATTCAGAGACAATTCGACATTGGCTACGTTTGATTTGGGGGGGGTCGGCCTACCAGCATGATTCCCGAAATAGCTTTCGGCAAGAGTTGCTAACAGAAATTGTTAAATAACATCGCTGTTAACGAGAAGAAAAAGCAGGAGGAGGAGGAGGAGGAGAAAAAGAAAGAGGAGGGGGAGGAGAATAGGAATAAGAAGAGGAAGAGGAAGAGGACGAGGACGAGGAGGAGGAGAATAAGAATAAGAAGAGGAAGAGGAAGAGGACGAGGAAGAGGCAGAAAGAAGAGGAGAATAATAAGGAGAAGAAGAGCAAAAAGCATGAGCGAGTGTCGAGAGGCTGCTATAAGTATGAGCCTTAACGACTTGATTTTTCTAGGCTCAGCATATTAAGGCAGGGCGGTGGCCAGTCCTTTCCCTTGCCGCCTGAACTTTCCACAGTGTACGGTCAGTGTACTCATTGTAACTGATTTAGCTCTTGGTACAAATGGACGCGATATCTTGAAACAAAGTTCTGCACTGACTTGGTTTTGAACCCTCAACCTTGCGACTGAAAACCGTGCGGCACACTGACCACTAGGTGAACATGACTCTGATGACGATGCTGTATAAAAAAAACGAAATCTCAAGGAGGAAAATAATAAGAAATTTGGCCAATTTTTAAACTTCTGTATCCATCAGCACAAACGCAGACAACAAATTAAAAAGGCAGACAGACAGACAGACAGACAAACAGATCAAGAGAAGGAGGAGAGGGAGAAGGATAAGGAGACAGATAGGCACGCAAACAGGCAGGAATACAGACAGATAGGCAGACAGACAGACAGACAGACAGGCAAACAGACAGACAGGCAGACAGACAGGCATGCAGACACAGGCAGACAAACAAACAGGCAGGCAGAGAGACAGATAGGCTGGCAGCCAGGCATGCATGCAGACAAATAGGCAGACACACAGGCAGACAAACAGGCAGTCAGACAGACAGACAGACAGGCATGCAGACAGACAGTCGCATGGATGGATGGACGGACAGACAGATTAGTACACAGACAGATAGGTGGTCAGATGAACATACTTGTATATAAACATGTGATAACAGCTACCTGTATCATGGGAGATCGAGATTTTACAGACGGATCAGAACAAACGAACAGCTACAGGCAGTTCTACATGTCCATTTGGCTGTTCATTTCAGGGTCCGCCTGGCCCAGTACCATCGCCTATGACTCCGCAAGAGTCCGTGAAGGGTAGCCCTGGGCCACCGGGGCAACGCGGTTCCTCAGGGCTTCCTGGACTTCCTGGAAACAAAGGAGATAAAGGAGAAACGGTATTTAACACTTTTGCTATTGCAATTTGAATATAAGTACTTTCCAATGTTTCACAGTAATTATAAATTGAAGTGAATAATAATTAAGTCCTATAGTAAAATAATTTTAAATTTCTACTAAATAATTTAACAGTATTAATTACATAAATTTTATAATAAGTATTATACTATTCTATAATTTTATAATAATAATAATAATAATAATAATAATAATAATAATAATAATAATAATAATAATAATAATAATAATAATAATAATAATAATAATAATAATATAATAATAATAATAATAATAATAATAATAATAATAATATAATAATAATAATAATAATAATAATAATAATAATAATAATAATAATAATAATAATAATAAGCTACCTTTTCCAAAGACTCTCGGTAGCTCTCCAACGTGGAAACGCCATCTGCTTTTCGTCGACATTACCATGCTAGATTGTTCATCATCATAATAATAATAATAATAATAATAATAATAATAATAATAATAATAATAATAATAATAATAATAATAACAATAATAAAATAAAATCAAAATCAAATCAAATCATTTTTATTGAACCACCATGTCCAAAAGCAATTACAGATGATATGAAAATACAAGTATTCTGAACATCAACCGAAGATAATTGAGTTAGAGACAATTGTAAATGGATTGAGGAATCTCTAAGGAAGAACAATAAGGACTGGAGAGAAGGGTCAATAAGGGAGACCTAAATGGAACCTAGGTCCCGCTAAGTAAGGCCCCCATTTCATTAAAAGAAGAAAATGGCCATTACCCAAATACAAGGAAGTAGGTAGTGCAACAGCAAATCAATTAATGACAGATAGACAGATACAGCACAAGGCCTGCTTCACCAGGTAAATAATCATAAGAGGATCAATAAGTGTAAGTTTCTATTCCAAAGTGAATCTTTACTATTCAGTTGTAAGAATAATATTTAAATTAACATATTAATATAGGAGAATGAAAATAAAGAAAGGAATAGAAAAAATATAATAAGAAAAACATATAAAAAATGATAAAAAATTTGACAAACTAAGGAGAAATAAACACAAAAGATAAACACAGAAGAAAAGAAAAGAGGATCACGACACTTAACAGTATTGCAAAATGTTATCCGGAGACAGAAGGTAGGCTCGGAGGTTTCTTTTAAATGCATAGAGGTTAGGAATATGTCGTAGGGTGGAGGGAAGACTATTTCAAACTCTTGGGCCCCACATAACTATTTGCTTATATTAGTGCTTTTGTTACGCCTGTAGTGAGAGTGCAAGTCAGAAATATATTTGAAGTAATTGGAAAATGTGTTAGGGAGCTGGTTGTGGGTGTAGCGGTGCATAAATTTCCCCCACTTGATAAATATTAATTTGATCTATTTTCAATATAATAATAAACAAGTAGTATTTAGTAATATCAGTATTTTAGCAATTATAATTAAGTGTAGGCCTAATTAGCAAATTAGCAGTTTATTAATAAAGAATATACTTACTTAGGCCTACATGCTAAATAATTGAGTAATACTAACTTAGTTTTTTGAGCACATTGGAAGAGTCTTTCAACGAAACTTTGAATTCGTCGGCGAGAAATAGCTCAAGGAACCTTCTCAGCTTATAAAAACTAAAAATGTTTGGATCTGACATTTTGTGATGCTTTCCGCACCTCTAATTGGGCCTCAGTTTTTGTATTTCTGCTCCTTGAGAAGATAAATCTCTTACATCCTGCATATTAATATATCTACAAATAACTGATAAATACTCCATAGATAAATACTATGCATATATATATATTCTGCATATATATATATATATATACATATATATACATACATACATATATATACATATATATGTAATTGTATATATCCATATGCATATACGCATTTACATTTTTTATATACGCATTGACATTAGTTTTGCGTTCTACTTTGACTTGTATAGGTAGTGGGAGTTCCTGGTCCACCAGGAAACACTGGACCACCGGGACCACAAGGACCTGAGGGTCAGCCGGGTCCTCCAGGTCTACCAGGTACTACCATTAGTTTTCCACTTCGCGGTCTGCGGCAATTCTGAAGACCTTAAAATCTCTGATTGACTGTATATTCAGTTGATCTGGGCGTTATCTAAATTTGGTTAAGATTTCTCAGTATCTTTAAAATGAAATTATAAATTTGTCATTCTACATGTAAATAAGTAAGTAAGTAAGTTAGTAAGCAAGTAAGTAAGTAAGTAAGTAAGTAGTTATATTCTTTATTAAACCAGTTGTATTTTAGGTATATGGTATAGACGCTAATCAGCGGAACTTTGGTCCCTTCTGGGTCTTCCTGTTGTATCCCTAAATTACTGTATATTGTGTTTTTTGTTATCTGCTGTTTTTACTCATTCATTCATTCATTCATTCATTCATTCATTCTGGGGACTTATATAGCGCCCCTTCAAGAAACCTACTCAGAGGCTCTCCCAGCCCAGCCACGGCTAAAGCAAAAAGACTTGAGTGATTTATAAAACCCAATTTCATTGGTCAGAAGTAACAACCGCAGACGAGGGAGGTCATTACGATGAAATGTAGCTTTACTGGGAACAATAAACAAATGGTTATGGTTATGCTTATATGTATATACTATATATATATATATATATATATATATATATATATATATATATATATATATATATATATATATATAATAGATATAGATATGATGTACGATGAAATGTAGTTTTTGGCCAGATATTGGCTTGCCGCTCTGTCCTCCACATCGATTGATAGCATAGCTCTATAGGCGCTATAGAAATTATATTAGGCATTAAATAGATTAGAATGGATTAGGTCAGACGGGATTAGATTAGATGAGATTGGTGAAACGTCTGAGTTTTTCAGGGCCAGACGCCGGTGCAGACGGTGCCCAAATCTTGGGTCCAAGAGGTCCACTGGGGCCATCTGGTCTACCGGGATTACCGGTAAGCATAATTATGACACTAATGATGTGCTATGTCACCCACTAGCAATAACACGGGCACTAACACTAGCAATAAAGCCAGCACTAGCACTATTACTAATAGGATCACTAACGGTAGTGTTAACACTGGCAATAACACCAGCACTATTACAGACAAGAGCACTAACACTATCACTAGTTCTAGCAAGTTACGTATGCACTCTGTGGTCAATACATTTAGTTAAGCACACTGTGTAATGTAGTGTAATTTTATGCAACAAAATACTTATATGAGATTTTTCGAGCACCTTCCATTTACGCTGTGACAATATAAACTTGCATACTTATTTCAGCTTATTTCAATAAACAAAAATTGATGAAATTGATGCTTGCATTTACACATACATTTACACTTAAGTCTTACATTTACAATTGCATTTACACTTGCATTTACAATTGCATTTACACTTGCATTTACACTTACATTTACACTTGCATTCAGTGGCTTCTATCCCCTAAAGAACCGGGCTCAATACCTCCCCTTCCCCTACCGAGCGGGGCCTTCCCTCTATCCCAGATCCGACGTGAGTTTTAGCTAATTTCTGATTAGATAACTGTGTCTGTAATTATAAATATCATCAACCCAACTTCTATTTATGCGAAGATTTCTTTCATCAATCCAGCTTCCATTTAGGCAAACAATTATTTTCATCAATCATTTTAAATTCACCATAAACAATGGACACCAATGCAAAATAGTTAAAGCACCTAAAATGGAGGATTACTGGTAAAGTTCTTCAATGTTTTAGCATGCGAGTCAACGGGTGTGAATTAGCCTAAGTGGATTAAAATCTCGCATTCACAATCACCGAAATGCAACAAATTCATCAATGTAAGAACTTACTCAACTTCTGTCGAGCTTTAATGCATTATGGCATGAAGAGGAGAGTTGCTCACAATGCGAAACTGATCATAAGGTTCAAGCAAAGGCTACAGTTAGTTGGGTAGCCTACGTACAGTACGCCACGGTACCGCTAAGTTGTTAACCTGGTAAACTTGAAGGCGAGATGCTTTTCAGTGTTCTGTCCATTTGTCGGATTTGTCCATTTGAATGTTGCCGCATGCCAACTCGCAACCTCGATATTTATATTTCGTTTTTTCACGCGGCATAGTATTTTTAGTTAATGAAATACGTAAGTGAAAGCATATTTTATGTCTAGGACATTTTCCCCCGGGACATTTACCCCCGGACGTTTCCCTCCGAAGATGGACTGATGAAAATAATTCTTTACTTTAATAGAAGTTGGACTGATGAAAGAAATTCTTTACATTAATAGAAGTTGGATGGATGAAAAAAATTCTTTTCCTTAAATAGAATCTGCATTCATGAAACAAATTCTATGCTTAAATAAAAGTTGGATTTGTGAAAGAAATGTCCGGCGGGGGGAATGTCCGGGGGAAATGTCCGGATACCGCATATTTTTAAGTTGACACCAATGTAAATGTTTATTTTTGTCACAACTATGCAGCCGATAATGTTGCTCGATTAAGTGCGAGAACGACATAACACATTAAGTAGGCCTAAGCTTACAGTGTGTTAACAAAATCCAGGGACTTAGTCGGAGCATAGGCGTAGCTACATGGAGGCACGAGGAGGCAGTTGCCTCCTCTTCCTTTTTTATATACTGGAACTTCTATTGACCAATGACACCAATACCCAGGATTTTGCCAATGGTCTGTGAAGTTGCCTCCTCTTGAATTTAGGTCTGGCTACGTCCCTGTGTCGGAGGGTGTCACCGGTTCACACTAATAATATTTATACAAGAAAAGTGGGTCTTTGACAGGACTGTGAGTGAAGACTCTGTAACTTGCAGAAAGTGTGATAAAAATTGAAAACAAACACTTCCCCCCCAGTTTTTCACTGGGCTCAACTTGCGCCCGCCCTGTATAGGGATAGAAGCCCCTGCTTGCATTTACATTCACCTTTACACTTACATAGGATGCCGCTTTAAAAGGTTGAAGAGAACTCTTATAGATTATACACTGTAATATTATGGTGGCTAATATGCAGGAATCCATGGCTAGTGGTTCTAACGCCGAAACTCAGTCACAGGTGGACCTTGTCAGTCCGTATATATATATATATATATATATATATATATATATATATACACACACAGACTCACGCGCGCACACACACAAATGGAAGCTCTTATCTCGAGTGTCCGTCATCTGGGTAATCTTGGGCTGCATGAGGCAACCTGTAGGATAAAGGTCTCTGCCTTTCATCACCTGGGAATAGTTCTCTGAAGTGGTGCTATATAAATTCAGGCAATAAGTTCATGGACCATTATACTTAGATCAATCTGGATTGACCAGCGCGTACTCGGAGTATACTTGGAGCACGCTCACAGCACACAGAGTATGTATGCTTAGAGTATGTATCCAGAGATTTGCTTGGACCTGTCAAAGATACTTACAGTAGTACTCAGTATTCGAAGTCTCAGGAGCCAGCTTATTCACAGGCGCGCTTAGTCAAGTCCTGGCTTCCCAATGGATTTCATGCATATATACATGCACTTGTCAACAACTGTCAAACATTGACGGACCCCCTAAAAAATTATGTCAACAATCCCAGAACCCCCCCTACAAACAAGAAACACAATGGCTCAATACATGTAGAATCATTTTTTTCAAATTGTTTTACACTAAGAAATGCAATCTCGAATTTCAAAATATGTGAGTTTAGTTTATTACCAGCTTTTTAGTAGTATTAAACATTAAGCACTTTATACATTTTTAGCATTACTTAATGTTTTCGCTACCATTTTGAAGGGTCTGTGTTGATTCATTGGAAAAAATTTGTTGACGTCAACTTTTACCGAACCCCCCTCCCCCCTTGTCAACAACTGTCAAACTTTTCCAAACCCCTCCCCTATTTTGTTGACATAATTAATGGCGCCCTTAGTCAAGTCCTGGCTTCCCAATGGATTTCATGCATATATACATGCACATACATGCACCCTTACATACATCCAAACACACATACATACATTAAGTCATTATACATACATACATACATACATACATACAAACGACATACATACATACATACATACATACATACATACATACATACATACATACATACATACATACATACATACATACATACATACATACATACATACATACATACATACATACATACATACATACATACATATATGCATGCAGTATGAGAATTGTAGGAAAAGAATGGGAGGGGGTCAGACTTTGACCCATGTGGAGTTGGGTGTGCAATGAGGTACTAAGAAAGACTAGAGGGTTGAACCCCCAAACCCCTGGCAATTCTCACCTGAATGCATGCATACAGTATACATGTACGTATGTGCGTGCGTATGTATATATACATGCATAGGTACATGTACATGACTACATTATATTCTATTACAATGATTATTTTTCGTTTAGGGTAAGTACGGATTTATTTTCTTTTGTTTTAGGGTAAGCCAGGGATTGAGGGAACGCCAGGTCTGAGAGGTGACAAGGTATGACGATCTATAGCAGTTAGTTCTCTGTATCAGAACATGTCCTTTACTCTTACATCTTGGACTGCGCTACTCAAGAGCAGCCGTCTAAAGTCTTAGGATTTGATTTGATGCAGGTCTTAAAGTAATTGTGTCGTTGATTTAGCTTATTGCACGCATTTTTTCAGCTGTTTGATGGCCACGTGTTGAGCGCTTCTGAGAGACTCTTAAGTGGCGCTTTATAAATGTTTTATTACATTACATTACATTACATATTGATTTTTCACTTTGTGTATTGATAATGAGTAGGCCATGAGTAGGCTAACTATTTATAATTAAGTCTATCTATTGTGATTCACTTTATCTATTGATAATAATTTTATTTAACTAATGATATTGATATTAAGTTTATCTAAACTTATTATGATTCAGTTTTAATAATTTTTTAACTACTAATAATTAAGTTAATCTATTGATAATAATTATTTATCCGTAACTGAGTTTATCTGTTGTTAGTGAATTTTATCTATTGATAAGTAGTCAGCAATTCTTAAAAATTATAATTGTTCAGTTTAGCTATTCGTATTTCGGTTTTATCAACTGATTTTTTTTAGCTAAACGAGAGAGATTGCTTCCGTTTTAGGGTGATACTGGTCCGAAGGGGAATCCTGGGTTGCAGGGAGTCAAAGGTCAAGCCGGTCGAGACGGTGACCTAGGCCCCCGTGGCATGCCTGGTCCCCCTGGACCGCCAGGTATCTTGAAAGAGGAAGGCCTGGACTACACGGGCTCTGGAGAGGTACCCTTGGGCGGAGGAGGTCGACCTGCTGCCCCTGGGCCCCCAGGACCCAGGGGCCCGCGAGGCCAAAAAGGGGGCAGGGGAGAGAAGGGAGACAGACCAGCCAAAGTAAGCTCATCATAATCATAGTTTAGTGATTAGTCTGCTGGACTGTCAACACAGACGTCAGAGGTTCAAATCTTAGCCAGGGCAGAAATTTATTCGAGATAGGCTATCTGCTGCACTATAGGCTAGCCGACTCAGCTATGAAACTCTGACACTGAACTTACCCTATATGGGTGGCAAGATGAGACGGTGGGCAAGAGGACTAGCCAGTAGCCACCTCATGCCCTCATATATATATATATATATGTATATATATATTCATTCGATTATTTATATAGCACCTTTAAAGAGAGCAACTCAGAGGGCGCTCCCGACTCAAGCACGGCTAAAAAGAACAGTTTTTACTTTTTAAGCGTTTATAGAATGTGTCAGAGACGTTTATAGAATGTGTCAGAGAGTGACCTACAGGGAGCAGACGCAGCTCAAGAGGGAGGCCATTCCACACCACTAGGCCTACCACCGATAAAGCGCGGCTTTGCATGGTAGTGGTGTGAGCAAACGGGACTGAGGGCACCCCTGCTCTCAGAGGGCACTCTCTTATATGGGACACGGTAACAAAGTTGTTAAAGCCTCCCCTTGTAATTGAAAATTCTGATAATAATTTTGATAATGCAATTGATATAAAATACAGCCCGTAAAAACAAAGTTTTTTTACTATATATCCATCTAGTATCCTATAATGCGTCTTACGAAGCAGTTACCTCTACAAATATATAGTCCGCGTTCATTTTACGTCATAGCGTGCGTTTAATCAGGCAGCGCGCCCGTTTTTGTTGCGGCCAATGGCAACGCTGCGTATAGGAAAATTTGAGTCCCCGATTCGAAAAGTTTAGTCCCCGATTCTATAAGCTAGCCTTTTTTGGGAGCTGAAAGTTTTATAGAATGAAGTGTCTGCGAGGGCGAGTCTATCTGCCAAGTTTCAGGACGATTGAATGATTGTAAGTGATCGAATGAGTCGTCGCAAGATTTGACTTTTTAGCCTGTGGCTCAAACATAGTTACATAGTTACATATATATATTCAAGATTTCCGTAAGTTAAACTAGATGGATAAAAATACCCAATAAAAGGAGTAAGGAAAGATTTTGGCCTGCTTAATGGAAGTATAGTTACCTGTCCAATGTTCTTTCATGAACCGGTTGTTTGCGTAGGGTGAAGTGGGATTACCTGGACCTCGAGGACCCACTGGCGACAGGGGAAAGGATGGAGCACAGGGATTACCAGGCCAGCGAGGGCAAGTCGGAAAAAATGGAACACGCGGTCCAAAGGTAAGGCAGAAGTTCTCGGATGTACTTTGGTCTGGTGTTGAATGGTCTGATCTTGTCTGGATTGGTCTTGTCTTGTCTGGATAGGCCTGGTCTGGTGTGACTGCATTTGGTATGGTCCAGAAGGATCTCTTGTGTTGCTGCTTGCTTCTACCATGTATGGATGCGTGCCTACCTGATTTTATGTATGCATGTTTGTTTGTATATATGCATGTATGTAGTGTATGTATGTATGTATCTATATATGTATGTATGTATGTAGTGTAAGTATGTATGTATGTCTGTATGTATGTATGCATGTTGTTACGGGTTCCTCCTAGCTACAACAAAGCTGAAGACTCGAATCTAGTTTTCAAGGTATAATTCTCGACAAAAACAATAAATCAAAACGATACATTACCCAACCGTTGAACGACGGTGGAAGAAAGGTTCGTTTTCAATACGAAGAACGACCAACTAACAAGAAGTCTGTAACTCAGCAACGGGCTGACGAACATCAGAAACGGAAGCACCGTAAGAAGACTTGAAAATGGCACAAGTCACGAACTAACTTGACTACCATGCAACCCAGAGAAATCTCAGACAACCCGACTAGCACGAAGGCTGAGTATCGGAGATTCTCTCTGTGTAACCGCCCCCTTACTCTACATCCTTATATAAGAAACTTCCCCCGCTAGAGGTCTCCGTTCCGCCCAGGAAACCTACCCAAGCATAACTATGGCCCATCCCAGGACCGGTTAGGACTCATAGTCATGAGACCCTAACAATGTATGTATGTATGCATGCGTGTATTTATGTATGTATGTATGTATGCATGCATGCTTGTATGTACTATGTATGTATGTATGTATGTATGTATGTATGTATGTATGTATATATGTATGTATGTAATGTATGTATGTATGTATCAGAGCACTTGTATGGCGCCCACTGTAACTCACAAGGGCGCTCCGACATGGCTACCTATAGGAATCACCGAAACAAATGAGTCTTAAGTTGAGCAGAAAACGTTTCCTGAACTGGTAAAGATGATAGTGATGGTATATGTCCGGTGGCAGATTGTTCCAGAGAGATGGACCCACAGAGAAAAAGAGCTGCCACCTGGCGCCGACTTGAGAGAGCGTGAGAGAGCATAAACTGGCCATGGGAAGCCGAAGGCATTGCAGACGGCGACTGGGACAGCTTGAGACCGTTGTAAGGCGCTCCGAGATGTAGTCTGGTGCATGCCAAGGCAGCGATCGAAGAAGCACTGCCCATGAGGAGCAGTTTAAACTGTCTTCTGTTTATCCATGTATATGTCTGTATATATATATATATATATATATATATATGCACATACAGTAATGTGTGATATATGTATGTATGTATGTATGTATGTGTGTGTGTGTTTGTGTGTGTGTGTGTGGAGATTTATATAGTGCCTGATAGAAGCACACAAAGCAACTGAACTGGCCATTCATGTTTTCCTCTTCATTCTGCTGTAACAATTGAGACTTAATCTTCTCCTTTTTGTTGTGATGTTTAATAATCTTATCCAATCTGAACCTCACGGTCCAGTTAAATCGAATTTAATCTAATCCAATCTCGCTAATCAAGTGTGGTCTGAACCTGATTTAAAATCTTTTCATTCATTAATCCATCTTCGTGTATTGATCCAAAAACTAGACTAAATAAAATACATAAAAACATTGCATTTTGCACAAAATCATTGAATGTTGTTACCTTTGCCCAATGCAGAGGCGTTACTTCTGTTTTACCTAATTAATAGTGATTAGTTTCTGTAAAGGGCGACAAAGGGGAGCTGGGGGTTGCAATCCCTGGTCCACCCGGACCCCCTGGACCTCCAGGGGTCGTCACGACCGACGGCGAAATATCCATCAACCTACCCAAGGGTGACAAGGTTCGTGCATGTTAAACAGATGCCCCAAAAAAAAAGCCCGCATTTGGGGAAAAATCTAATCTAATCTAATCCAATCCAATCCAATCCAATCTAATCCAATCCAATTCAATCGAATCCCAATCTAATCCAATCCAATCCAATCCAATCCAATCCAGTCCAATCTAATCCAATCTAATCCAATCCAATCCAATCCAATCCAGTCCAATCTAATCCAATCTAATCCAATCTAATCCAATCCAATCCAATCCAATCCAGTCCAATCTAATCCAATCTAATCCAATCCAATCCAATCTAATCCAATCCAATTCAATCTAAGCCCAATCTAATCCCAATCCAATACAATCCAATTCAATCTAATCCAATCCAATTCAATCTAATCCCAATCTAATCCAATCCAATCCAATCTAATCCAATCCAATCTAATCCAATCCAATCCAATCCAGTCCAGTCCAGTCCAGTCCAGTCCAATCCAATTTAATCCAATCCAATCTAATCTCTAATCCAATCCTAATCTAATCTAATCTAATCTAATCAATCCAGTCCAGTCCAGTCCAATCTCAATCCAATCCAATCCAATCTAATCTTAATCTAATCTAATCTAATCTAATCTAATCCAATCCAATCTCAAATATCAAACGTATCCAATCCAATCCAGTCCAGTCCAGTCCAGTCCAATCCAATCCAATTCAATCCAATCTAATCCAATCCAAATCGAATCTAATCCAATCCAATTCAATCTAATTCAAATCCAATCCAATCCACCCAATCCAATTCAATCCAATCAGTCCAGTTCAGTCCAGTCCAGTCCAATCCAATCTAATCCAATCTAATCCAATCCAATCCAATCTAATTCAATTCAATCTAATCTAAATCCAATCTAATCCAAATCTAACCAATCCAATCCAATCTAATCCAATCCAATCCAATCTAATCCAAATCTAATCTAATCTAATCCAATCCAATCCAGTCCAGTCCAGTCCAATCCAATCTAATCTAATCTAATCTAATCTAATTCAATTCCAATCCAATCTAATTCAAACCAGTCCAGTCCAGTCCAATCCAATCTAATCTAATCTAATCTAATCTAATCCAATCCAATCCAATCTAATCCAATCTAATCCAATCTAATCCAATCTAATCCAACTAATCCAATCTAATCTAATCCAATCTAATCCAAATCCAATCTAAACCAATCCAATCCAATCTAATCCAATCCAATCCAATCTAATCCAAATCTAATATAATCTAATCCAATCCAATCCAGTCCAGTCCAGTCCAGTCCAATCCAATCCAATCCTAT
>JACEVL010000488.1:466222-478722 GCA_020284085.1 Aporrectodea caliginosa | reverse complement strand
TAACAGGTAAGGAGGAGACAAAGGTGCAAAAAGACCTCAGGTAGGATGGGGCCACCACAACAAGGCAGTTACGCATGAGGGAAAGGATTTTGAAGTTTACCCGCTGTTGGATAGAGAGCCAGTGAAGGGTATCCCGAATATAGCCTGAGATATGGGCAAACTTAGGAATGTCGCCTATAAGCCGAGCAGCTGCATTAAGAATAGACTGGAGTTTGTGAGTTTTGATCGTAAGTTCATACCATAATGTAAGAGAGGACTGGCAACCTGCCCTCATATGCCGAGGCTAAGAAAAGAAGTCGCTAACACTTCATACCCATGGCTGCCTTTTAGGCTAGCTTAAGGGACTGCTATTCTTCTTACTGATTCGATATGATATACAATTTTATTATGTTTATCAAATGCGGTTAATAATCAGTTGTGTCGTTTCCAACAAGACAGTGAAAACTGTACGAGCGTTTTATTTCTTTTTTTACTTATCGACGTCAACAGTCATTGATGCCATAAGAGGTCGTCAATGGCGTCACTAGGGTTGGTGTCACCCAGTGCGGTAACTCATGGTGTCACCCCCATGGACCTCCTTCCTTACCAACACGTGCTGACAAAAGTTACGAAACCACTGTGACGTGATTTGATGCCTCATTGTAATTGGGTAATAATGACGGCACTGACCGGAGCGCATTAGATGGTTCAAAAGAGTAAATTAGCATGTAGTTTCCGCTTTAGGTAAATTGATACAATACACGTAAGCTGCAGGCTTATGAAAAATGTTTTTGCTGTTATATGTTATTGCTAATTTGAAAATAATAGATTTCTGCTGAAGCTCTGTACAAAAACTTTTAGACAGCCATTTTGTCATGTTGGTGTCAACCTCTTTGAAGGTGTCTGCACCCCCGCGTCCTCCAAGTGGCGCCACTGGATATCGTTAGAGTGGTGGATCCGATAATCAATTGTAACATTAAAAACAACGATAACTGTGTAGACATTTTCCTATGGTGGTGATGGTGGTGATGGTGGTGATGATGGTGAGGGTAGGGGCGGTGGCTGTGGTGATAATGATTGGTAATGCTGTTGATGTTGCTGTTTACGACGATGATGATAATTGATGATGACATGATGATAACTGATGATAATGATGATGATGATGATGATGATGATGATGATGATGATGATGATGATGATGATGATGACTGATGATAATGATAATGAAGGTGATGACGATGATGCTGGATGATGATGATGATGACAACTGATGATGATGATGACTGATGAATGATGATGATAATACTAATGATGGTGATGAAGACGATGATGCTGGGTGATGATAATGATGATGATAATAATGATGATGATGATAATGATGATGATGATGATAATAATGATGATAATGATGATGCTGATGATAATAATGATGATGATGATAATGATATGATAGTGATAGCGACGATACTGCTGCTGCTGATGATGGTGATAACTGCTGATGTTGATGATGATGATGTTGTTGTTGCTGCTGCTGCTGATCTAATCCTGGATTTAATTTGTTGCTTGCTGTTGTATTATGTCTGGCATTTGCTTAGAATCTTCGGCTGTGAGTTATGAAATGCAGATCATCTTGCCTCTGTTCTTGTTCTACAGGTGAGAAGGGTGACCAAGGAGACCCTGGTGTTCCGGGAATTAACGGTACCTCTGGTATTAAAGGTGACAAGGGTGAAATAGGACTACCAGTGAGTAGCAGTTCACTCCGTTCTTTCCTATTCATCTCGTCTTTTATTCTTTGTATATCGCAAAGCCATCAAGTCAACCATAAGCGAACGTCGAGAGGCAGCTGCAAGACAGTGTGAGCTTTAATGACTTCATTTGTCTAGGCTCGACATATCAAGGCAGGGTGAATGGCCAGTCCTTTCCCTTGCCGCATGATCTCCCCATTGTGTACGGTCAGTGTACTCATTGTAACTGATTTTGCTAGGGGCACAAATGAGCCCGAAATCAAGAAACAAAGTTCTGCACTTACTTGGCTTTGAACCCCAACGTTACGACTGAAAGCCGTGCGGCGCACTGACCACTAGGCGAACATGACTCTGATGATGATGATGATGATGATGATGATGATTTCATTTTTTTTTCATTTTCATTTTATTTATTGAAACCTTTGTGAACCAATATACAAACATAAACACAGGAAATCAATATAATGCAAACAATAGACAAACATAAACTCAGCAAAGAAAACAAATCATTGGAACGCAGGCAACAACGGGGCCCCAGAAGGGATAAGAATCCCGCTTAGAGGAGGGACCCCAATTACCAGGTAGTAAATAGGGACGGAACAGATAACTTAAAGTACGAGTCTTAAAACAGACTACAAAACTTAAACTTGCAAAGGGAACAATATTAGTTCAAAACATATGACTCTTAACTACTAAACTTAACTACTACTTAACTACTGACAACTATTTAACCCAATAGAGTGTTTAATTTAGTTCTCATTGATTAAATATGAGATGATGATGATGATGATGATGATGATGATGATGATGATGATGTATAAGAAAACGATAAATCAAGGAGGGAAAGAATAGGCAATTTGGTCAATTTTTAACTTCTGTATCCATCAGCACAAACGCAGACAAACAGACAGAAAGATAGACAGACAGACAAGAGGACCGACCGACAGACAAACAGACATACAGATAGGCACACAAGGATGCAGAAATACAGACAGGCAAACAAGCAGAAAGACAGACAGACGGACAGGCAAACAAACAGTCAGACGAGCAGATAGACAGCAATGCAGAAAGACAGGCAGAGAAACAAAGCAGATAGACAGACAGACAGGCAGGCAGACAGGCAATCAGACAGGCAGACAGACATACAAGCAAACAGACAGACAGTCGCATGGGTGGATGGACGGACAGAAAGAATAATACACAGACAGATAAGTGAACAGATGAACCTATAATTAAACTTATGTATATAAACCTGTAAGGCTGTGAAAACAGTTAGCCTACGTGTATAAAGAACGAGATTTTACAGACGGGTCAAAACGAACGAACAGCTACAGGCAGTTCTACATGTCCATTTGGCTGTTAATTTCAGGGTCCGCCTGGCCCAGTACCATCGCCTATGACTCCGCAAGAGGCTGTGAAGGGTAGCCCTGGGCCACCGGGGCAACGCGGTTCCTCAGGGCTTCCTGGACTTCCTGGAAACAAAGGAGATAAAGGAGAAACGGTATTTAAGACTTTTGCTATTGCAATTTGAATATAATTACTTTCAAATGTTTCACAGTACTAATTATAAATGAAATTTATAATAATTAAGGTCTGTAGTGCAATAATATTAAATTTGTACTAAATAATTTTATGTTATTACTGGCATAAATTTTATAATACGTATTAACTACATATTTGCAATTTTATTATAATAATAATTATAATATTAATAATAATTAGCCAGTAGTATTTAGTAATATCAGTAATTTAGCAATTATAATTAAGTGCAATTAGCAATTGATTAATAAAGAATATACTTACTTAAATGCTAAATAACTGAGTAATAACAACTTACGTTTTTTGAACACATTGGAACAGTCTTTCAACGAAACTTTGAACTCGTCGGCGAGAAATATCTCAGCTTATAAAAAATTAACAATTTTTGGATCCGACATTTTATGATGCTTTCCACACCTCTAATTGGGCCTCAGTTTTTGTATTTCTGCTCCTTGAGAAGATAAGAGCTGTAATATGCCAAAAACTAATCTTTGTCGGCGGCAACGGCCTATGATGTCATAAGCTGCCGTTAAACTGAGGATCCAATCCAAATCTCTTACATCCTGCATATTAATGATTATATCTACAAATAACTGATAAATACTCCATAGATAAATACTATGCATATATATATTCTGCATATATATATATACATAAATACATACATACATACATATATATGTATTTGTATATATCCATATGCATATACGCATTTACATTTTTTATATACGCATTGACATTAGTTTTGCGTTCTACTTTGACTTGTATAGGTAGTGGGAGTTCCTGGTCCACCAGGAAACACTGGACCACCGGGACCACAAGGACCTGAGGGTCAGCCGGGTCCTCCAGGTCTACCAGGTACTACCATTAGTTTTCCACTTCGCGGTCTGCGGCAATTCTGAAGACCTTAAAATCTCTGATTGACTGTATATTCAGTTGATCTGGGCGTTATCTAAATTTGGTTAAGATTTCTCAGTATCTTTAAAATGAAATTATAAATTTGTCATTTAACATGTAAATAAGTAAGTAAGTAAGTTAGTAAGCAAGTAAGTAAGTAAGTAAGTGAATAAGTAAGTAAGTAAGTAAGTAAGTATATTCTTTATTAAACCAATTGTAGTTTACGGTACATGGGTGACGTTAGTAAGCGGGACCTGGTCCCTTCTGGGTCTTCCTGTTCTATCCCTAAATTACTGTATATTGTGTTTATTGTTATCTGCTGTTTGTACTCATTCATTCGTTCATTCGTTCATTCATTCATTCATTCATTCATTCATTCTGGGGACTTATATAGCGCCCCTGCAAGAAACCTATTCACGGGTGCTCCCAGCCCAGCAACGGCTAAAGAAAAAGACTTGAGTGATTTATAAAACCCAGTTTCATTGGTCAGGAGTAACAACCGCAGCTGAGACGAGGGAGGTCATTACGATGAAATGTAGCTTTACTGGGAACAATAAACAATTGGTTATGGTTATGCTTATATGTATATACTGTGTAATATATATATATAAATAAATATATATATATTATATAATTATATATATGTGTGTGCGTGACAGTGTGTGTGTACATACATATATGGGCCTATATATAAAATTATATATATATATATGTATATGTATATATATATATATAATATATATGTATGGAGTATATAATAGATATAGATATAGATATGCTGTTCGATGAAATGTAGTTTTTGGCCAGATATTGGCTTGCCGCTCTGTTCCCCCCATCGATTGATTGCATAGCTCTATGGGCGTTATAGAAATTATATTAGGCATTAAAATAGATTAGAATGGATTAGGTCAGACGGGTTTAGATTAGATGAGATTGGTGAAACGTCTGAGTTTTTTCAGGGCCAGACGCTGGTGCAGACGGTGCCCAAATCTTGGGTCCAAGAGGTCCACTGGGGCCATCTGGTCTACCGGGATTACCGGTAAGCATATGACACTAATGATGTGCTATATCACCCACTAGCAATAACACTGGCACTAACATTAGCAATAAAGCCGGCACTAGCACTAACAGGATCACTAACAGTAGTGTTAACACTTTCAATAACACCAGCATTATTACAGACAAGAGCACTAACACTTACACTAGCAATAACACCAGCACTATCAATTAACGTATACACTCTGTGGTCAATAGATTTATTTAGGCACACTGTGTAATGTGGTGTAATTTTCTGCAACAACATACTTATATGAGACTTTCCAGAACCTTTCGTTTACGCTGTGACAATGTAGAATTGCATACTTATTTCAGCTTATTTCAATAAACAAAGATTTATTAAATTGATGCTTGCATTTACACTTACATTTACACTTACATTTACACTTGCATTTACACTTACATTTACACTTACATTTACACTTACATTTACACATGCATTTACACATGCATTTACACTTGCATTTACACTTGCATTTACACATACATTTACACATACATTTACACTTACATTTACACTTGCATTTACACATACATTTACACTTGCATTTACACTTGCATTTACACATACATTTACACATACATTTACACTTACATTTACACTTGCATTTACACTTACATTTACACTTGCATTTACACATACATTTACACATACATTTACACATACATTTACACTTACATTTACACTTGCATTTACACTTGCATTTACACATACATTTACACATACATTTACACTTACATTTACACTTGCATTTACACTTACATTTACACTTGCATTTACACATACATTTACACTTGCATTTACACATACATTTACACTTGCATTTACACATACATTTACACTTACATTTACACTTGCATTTACACTTACATTTACACTTGCATTTACACATACATTTACACTTGCATTTACACATACATTTACACTTGCATTTACACATACATTTACACTTGCATTTACACATGCATTTACACATACATTTACACTTGCATTTACACTTGCATTTACACATGCATTTACACATACATTTACACTTACACTGACACTTGCATAGGGTGCTGCTTTAAAAGGCTGAAGAGATCTATTATAAATTATATAGGAGGTTAATTATACACAGCAGTCCATGGCTAGTGGTTCTAACGCCAATGCTCAGTCACAGGTGGACCTTGTCAGTCCTCTTATACAAATATACATACATGTATGCATATATATAGGCCTATATACACATTTATAATGTAATATATAATATATATAAAGCCGATTCATATATATATATATACATATATATATATATATATATATATATACATATATATATAACATATATAATGAATCGGCTTTATTATACACACACAAATGGAAGCTCTTATCTCGAGTGTCCGTCATCTGGGTAATCTTGGGCTGCATGAGGCAACCTGTAGGAGAAAGGTCTCTGCCTTTCATCACCTGGGAATAGTTCTCTGAAGTGGTCCTATATAAATTTAGGCAATAAGTTCATGGACCATTATACTCAGATCAATCTGGATTGACCAGCGCGTACTCGGAGCATACTTGGAGCACGCTCACAGCACACAGAGTATGCTTAGAGTATGTATCCAGAGATTTGCTTGGACCTGTCAAAGATACTTACAGTAGTACTCAGTATTCGAAGTCTCAGGAGCCAGCTTATTCACAGGCGCGCTTAGTCAAGTCCTGGCTTCCCAATGGATTTCATGCATATATACATGCACATACATGCACCCTTACATACATCCAAACACACATACATACATTAAGTCATTATACATACATACATTCATACATACATACATACATACATACATACATACATACATACATACATACATACATACATACATACATACATACATACATACATACATACATACATACATACATACATATATGCATGCAGTATGAGAATTGTAGGAAAAGAATGGGAGGGGGTCAGACTTTGACCCATGTGGAGTTGGGTGTGCAATGAAGACTTAGCAATGAGGTACTAAGAAAGACTAGAGGGTTGAACCCCCAAACCCCTGGCAATTCTCACCCTGAATGCATGCATACATACATACATGCACGTATGTGCGTGCGTATGTATATATACATGCATAGGTACATGTACATGACTACATTATATTCTATTACAATGATTATTTTTCGTTTAGGGTAAGTACGGATTTATTTTCTTTTGTTTTAGGGTAAGCCAGGGATTGAGGGAACGCCAGGTCTGAAAGGTGACAAGGTATGACGATCTAGCTGCAGTTAGTTCTCTGTATCAAAACATTTCCTTTACTCTTACATCTCGGAAATGTGCGCTACTCAAGAGCAGATGTCTAAAGTCTTAGGATTTGATTTGATGCAGGTCTTAAAGTAATTGTGTCGTTGATTTAGCTTATTGATTTTTCACTTTGTGTATTGATAATGAATAGGCTAACTATTTATAATTAAGTTTATCTATTGTGATTCACTTTATATATTGATAATAATTTTATTTAACTATTGATAATTAAGTTTATCTAAACTTATTATGATTAAGTTTTTAATAATTTTTTAACTACTAATAATTAAGTTAATCTATTGATAATAATTATCTATTCGTAACTGAGTTTATCTGTTGTTAGTGAATTTTATCTATTGATAAGTAGTCAGCCATTCTTAATATAATTGTTCAGTTTAGCTATTCGTATTTCGGTTTTATCAACTGATTTTTTAGTTAAACGAGAGAAATTGCTTCCGTTTTAGGGTGATACTGGTCCAAAGGGGATTTCTGGGTTGCAGGGGGTTAAAGGTCAAGCCGGTCGAGACGGAGACCTCGGCCCCCGTGGCATGCCTGGTCCCCCTGGACCGCCAGGTATCTTGAAAGAGGAAGGCCTGGACTACACGGGCTCTGGAGAGGTACCCTTGGGCGGAGGAGGTCGACCTGCTGCCCCTGGGCCCCCAGGACCCAGGGGCCCGCGAGGCCAAAAAGGGGGCAGGGGAGAGAAGGGAGACAGACCAGCCAAAGTAAGCTCATCATAATCATAGTTTAGTGGTTAGTCTGCTGGACTGTCAACGCAGAGGTCAGAGGTTCAAATCCTAGCCAGGGCAGAAATTGTGGAGATATCTGCTGCACTATAGCAGACTCAGCTATGAAACGCTGACACTGAACTTACCCTATGGGTGGCAAAAGGACTAGCCACCGGCCATCATATATATATATATATATTATGTTATATATATATATATATATATTATATATATTTATATATTCATTCATTCATTCATTCATTCATTCGATGATTTATATAGCACCTTTAAAGAGAGCAACTCAGAGGTGCTCCGACTCCAGCGCTGAAAAAATGAACAGTTTTTAAGCGCTTATAGAATGTGGCAGAGAGTGAACTAGAGAACAGGCGCAGCTCAATAGGGAGGCCATTCCACACCACGGGGCCTACCACCGATAAAGCGCGGCTTTGCACGGTAGTGGTGTGGGCAAACGGGGCTGAGGGCATCCCTGCTCTCAGGGGGTACTCTCTTATATGGGACACGGTAACAAATTTGTTAGAGGCTCACCTTGTAATTGAAAATTCTGATAATAATTGATAATGCTATTGATAAAATACCCAATAAAAGGAGAAAGGAAAGATTTAGCCTGCTTATGGAAGTATTGTTACCTGTGCAATGTTCTTTCATGAACTGATTGTTTGCGTAGGGTGAAGTGGGATTACCTGGACCTCGAGGTCCGACTGGCGACAGGGGAAAGGATGGAGCACAGGGATTGCCAGGCCAGCGAGGGCAAGCCGGGAAAAATGGTCCACGTGGTCCAAAGGTAAGGCAGAAGTTCTCGGATGCTGGATTGGTCTGGATAGGTCTGGCCATATGTTGACTGGGTTTTGCTGCTTGCTTCTGTCCATGTACATGGATGCGTGCATACCAGATTGTATGTATGTATGTATGTATGTATGTATGTATGTATGTATGTATGTATGTATGTATGTGTGTGTGTATGTATGTATGTATGTATGTATGTATGTATGTATGTATGTGTGTATGTATGTATGTATGTATGTATGTATGTATGTATGTATGTATGTATGTATGTATGTATGTATGTATGTATGTATGTATGTATGTATGTATGTATGTGTGTATGTATGCATGTGTGTATGTATGTATGCATGTATGTATGTATGTATGTATGTATGTATGTATGTATGTAATGTATGTATGTATGTATGTATGTATGTGTGTGTGTGTATGCATGTGTGTAGTGTATGTATGTATCTATCTATCAGAGCACTTGCATAGCACCATTTAAGTACCGGTAACTCACACGAACGTTCCCACTCGGCTACCTAGGAATCACCGACCAAATGAGTCTTAAGTTGAGCAGAAAACGTTTCCTGAACTGTTAGAGATGGTAGTGATGGTATGTCCGGTGGCAGATTCTTCCAGAGAGGAAAAGGAACTGCCACCTGGCGCCGACTTGAGAGAGCGTGAGACCATAAACTGGCCATGGGAAGCCGAAGGCAGCTGCAGACGGCGACTGGGACAGCTTGAGACCGTTGTAAGGCGCTTCGAGATGTAGTCTGGTGCATGCCAAGGCAGCGATCGAAGCACTGCACATGAGGAGCAGTTTAAACTGTTTCCTCTTCTCGATTTCTCGATGTAAATCTGTATATATGTATGTATGTATGTATGTATGTATGTATGTATGTATGTATGTATGTATGTGTGTGCGTGCGTGCGTGCGTGCGTGTGTGTGTGTGTGTGTGTCTGGAGATTTATATAATGCCTGTTAGAAGCACACAAAGCAACTGAACTGGCCATTCATGTTTTTTCTTTTCATTCTGCTTTAACAATTGAGGCTTAATCTTCTCTTTTTCTGTTGTGATGTTTAATAATCTTATTCAATCTTAACCTCGCGGTCCAGTTTAATCGGATTTAATCCAATCCAATCTCGCTAATCAAGTGTGGTCTGAACCTGATTTAAAATCTTTTCATTCATTAATCCATCTTCGTTTATTGATCCAAAAACTAGACTAAATAAAATACATAAAAACATTGCATTTTGCATAAAATCATTGAATGTTGTTACCTTTGCCCAATGCAGAGGCGTTACTTCTGTTTTACCTAATTAATAGTGATTCGTTTCTGTAAAGGGCGACAAAGGGGAGATGGCGGTTGCAATACCTGGTCCACCCGGACCCCCTGGACCTCCAGGGGTCGTCACGACCGACGGCGAGATATCCATCAACCTACCCAAGGGTGACAAGGTTTGTGCATGTTAATCAGATGCGATAGCGCATTGGATAACACACTGGCGTAGAGAGCGAGAGGTACCGAGTTAGAGTCCCGTAGGGCGGACTTGCTTTGTAGGCTGCTATTAGCGCCGTGTATTGCAGGCTGTCTGTTCTGTTAGTAGTTAAGATTTGTTTTTTTCAATTGCATAACATGTAAATGTACAGCGCAGTGCTTTTGTCAGGCGCTTAATTAAAGAAACGATATTATTATTATTATTATTATTGTTAATTAAACAATTACGCTAAACACTTTTGCTAAACATTTATGTTATATAATTATACTCAACAATTATAGTAAACAATTATGTTTAATATTTATGTTAATTAAATAATTATGCTAAAACAGTTATGCTAAATATTCATGTTACACAATTATGTTAAACAATTATAGTAAACAATTATGCTTAAGAGTTTTGTTACACAATTATCTTAAATAATTTATAGGCAGTTACATTGAACAATTCTTCATTAGCTTTTAGTTCTAAGCACATTATCTAAATTCCATGACGTTTTGGTTTTGTCATATTTTGTTTTGCAGCATAATAAAGATCAATAATTTTTGTAGTAAATAGTTTTTTGGTTCAATCCATGTTTTTAATATGTGCCCACAGGGTGGTATGGGCGACAAGGGAGAGAGCGGTCCCGCTGGGCCAGTGGGAATGCCCGGACCCATGGGAGTCTCTGGAAAACCCGGCCGAGCTGGATCCCCTGGCACTCCTGGCATCAAGGTAAGGGTTTATTCATGCGTTCAAGGATAAACGTTGAATTGTCAGATATAACAATTGTTTTCACTTGCCTCTACAACACTTCTGTGATGCTCTTAAAAGACGCTATTTAAATAGCTATGTACATAACCATAGCCATATTAACCATAACATACATATATACATACACACATGCATACATACACTGTTACACACATACGAGGGACCCTGGGCAAGTCCTTCACTCGCAATTGCTCATGCGCTTCGGCGTGAAACTCCGACTCAGCGTCCGCACAGTAGTCGGGAGCGCCTCTGAATAGGAATCTGGTAGGGGCGCTATAACAAGTGTTCAAATACAATACAATACAATACATAGATGCATATATACTCGCACACATACATGCATACAAACATGCACTCAAACATTCACACAGACATACACTCAAACATTCACACAAACATACATACATGCACACAAATATACATACAGGGATACATACACACATACATACATAAATGCATGCATACATACATGCATGCAGACATGCACAGTGTATACATATGTGCATGTGTACGTACATTCATACATGTATACATAAATACTTTCATACATCCAAGCACCTATAGGGTAGGCCTATAGGCTGGACTCACATCCCTGTTTTGCTGGTCATTATAATCAACTTTTCCCAGCAGAAGAGTGAAATAACAATAAAGGAAGCTCTAGGGATTGGTGTAAGCAGTTGCAGACAGACAGTCAGACGCCAGGTACCTGCAAAGGTGTGATGTCTGCGTGGACTGGGTGCCATTGGCCATGTAAACGGTAGACGAGATAATATAGATAATCATTGTTATCCTCAGATTTCTACAGTGCCCCAAAAAGCGAAGTCGCTGAAACCAGATTATTAACAGGCGCTCAGTCAAAGTAAAATCGATAGGCAGGTAGATGAGAATCGGTTCCGGAATTATACGGGTAGAGAGAGGGAAGTGCAGCACTTGGAAAGACGGCTTCAAGCCTAGTATGGTCTCTTGCTTCTTTGTGAATGGAGACACGGAGTCCTAGGGTGGTGGTGGATGTGCTGGGGCAGTGAATAAACTGATGGGGATGACTGGTGTGGTGGTAATGTTGTTGTTGCTGTAGTTGTTGTTGATGTTGTTGTTTATGATGGTGGTGGTGATGGTCATGATGGTGATGAAGATGATAGTGATGATGATGATGGTGGTGATGATGTGATAGTGATGGTGATCATAGTGATCATGGTGATGATGATGATGATGATGATGATGATCATGGTGG
>JACEVL010000488.1:346222-461222 GCA_020284085.1 Aporrectodea caliginosa | reverse complement strand
CCACCACCACCACCACCACCACCACCACCACCACCACCACCACCACCCTGGTAGCCCGGGTCCTGTCGGAGGGACCACCACCACCACCACCACCACCACCACCACCACCACCACCACCACCACCACCATCATCATCATCATCATCATCACCATCACACCCATAACACTATCAAACATCATCATCATCATCATCATCATCATCATTCTGATTCAGATATTTAAAGTGTTCTGATTTAGGATTAACCACAACAATGCAAGACTATATCTGGAAACTGACTAGCTAATGATACCTAACCGTAGCATACTGCCTAAGTTAGTTTATTGTGTGCAATTGTGTTTCAGGGTGCTCCTGGTAGCCCGGGTCCTGTCGGAGGGATCTATCCGCCTGTGGATAACTCCTTGCTAGGATCACGTGGACCACCAGGACCTCCTGGTCCACCCGGACCTCCTGGCGTCATTAGAGATTCTTCTGGAGACCATCGACCATCCCAAAACACTATAGTAAACCTTCTTCTTTTTGCCTCCTCACAAGTTCCTTCATTCTGAACTGATTCCTAGAATTGTGGTAGACGTTGGTTAACAGATTGACTTTTGACCTTTGGGCTCTTATCTCGGTGTGTTACAATATGTTGTCAAGTCATACTACCATACGTGTTAAGGAAGGGTTGAAGGAATGAGTACGTAAATAAGTAAGTATATTCTTTATTATCCAATTGATGATTAACCAAGTGTATGAATTAATGAATGAACCAACAAATAAATGAATACAATTGAAGTACAATATAATACAATACAAAACGATATACAATTAATTAAATATAGACGTTGATAATTAATTAAACACAGAAGTTGCTAATTAATTAAATATAGACGTTGATAATCTATTAAATATAGAAGTTAATTAATTAAATGGTGCACTGTTGTTTATATCAGGTCGTGACATTCCGATCCGTTGGTGAATTGATCGCTCTGGCCAATCGTCTTCCATTGGCAACTCTCGTCTTCGTTGTCAGCACAGAGGAACTGTTCATACGGACAGAAAGTGGATTCAGAAACATTCTGGTGAACTACTTCTTACCGTTAAATAACATCTCCAATTATTTGTTTATTTGAAGCATTTATTATACATGCTAAATCAGTTATTCTGAATCTTATGTGTTTGTGAAGGGTTTCCTAGATAGAGTCTTAATCTAATCTAATCTAATCCAATCTAATCTAATCTAATATAATCTAATTAGTCTTCTAGGGCTCCTGTAATCCTAATCAGATCTAACTGGTCTCCTAGAGCACCTGCATTCTTGCTCTTATGTAATCTAATTAATCTTCTTGGGCGCCTTTTAGTTCTAATCTAATTATTATTCTAGGGCACCTTTTAGTTATAATCTAATTAATGTTCTAGGGCACCTTTTAGTTATAATCTAATTAATCTTCTAGGGCACCTTTTAGTTCTAATCTAATTAATCTTCTAGGGCACCTTTTAGTTCTAATCTAATTAGTCTTGTAGAGCACCTTCAGTCCTGCTCTTATGTAATCTAATTGGACCTCAAGACACGTTTTAATTAGTCCTGATGTAGACTTCTAGGGCACCTGTCAAATAATACAGAAATAGCTTGTGAAACTGGAAGTAATAAACTCAGGAGCTCAAGAAGCAAACCTCGAGAAAGGCATTGTGTATGGAGTCCCTCACCTTGAAAGAGAAGATGCCGAGTACAGCTATGTTATGCGCTCGAGAAGAAGGAGTCGAGAGAAATTTTACGCAGCGATTCTATTGTTTATTTTTCAGCTGGGTCCGAAAGTGATACGAATATCTTCTGTCCCTCCTACGGTCAGTCATGCTCGCAAATAATTTACCCTTACCGACAATAAGAATTACAGCATTTACTATGTATTATATACGTACTGTGTATATTTACCAGTGAGTGTGTGTGTGTGTGTGTGTGTGTGTTTGTATGTGTTGTTGGTGGTCGTGATGGTGGTAGTGGTTGTGAATTAATTGTAAATTATTAACAATATATTTCCCATAATAATTACATTACATGATCAGTATATAGGCCTGACAGTAAGCATTGTTTTATATATTACGCTACATTGCATGTGTTTTACGTATGTATCCGAGCACTTGCGTATACTAGGCCTACATTATCTAGACATCTCGCAAAGATGCGGAGTGAAACATAGCCTACGTGGCTGCTGCCATTGTTCTCATCTTCTATTGTTCTTGTATATCCTTTGTTTTCTGCAGGTTCAGCCAACTCAGCCGACGCGGTCTGTGAGAGACGTCCTGAGGCCCCCACGAGATCCGTCAGTTGGGCACGACATCCCTGGATCCATGGTACGATGGAAACACTCGTCTCTATTCATTCCATTCATTCTGGAATGTAATTAATCACAGACAGATTCAGAGGGGTGAAGGTTGGGGGCATTTGGGGTCCTAGGGAAGAGTCTGTCGTTGAAGGGTCCTTTGTGCGCCCCTGAAAAGCACCCTCTGACAATAGGGGGTTGGGAAAACGATCAGCCACTGTTGCCAGAGGTGTTGTTTAGTGGATATTGTTTGTTGACTTTTGAAAGTTGTATTGTTTTGCACAAGTTATATGGGAGCAATAAATTGAATTGAATTGAATATTAATTTACAGTTTTCAGTGACTTCTGAGTCCCTTATATATAATTCGGCCAGAGTGGGGTTTGTTGTCCCATTCCAGGTGGGTGGGAATAATTGTCTTGTATTGTTTGAGAGTGTC
The DNA here is from genome assembly GCA_020284085.1 of Aporrectodea caliginosa. NCBI lineage: Eukaryota > Metazoa > Annelida > Clitellata > Crassiclitellata > Lumbricidae > Aporrectodea > Aporrectodea caliginosa. Next base: position 458,484 of record JACEVL010000488.1, on the reverse strand, counting down.
ACTTTTTTCTGTGGACAGATACACTAAACCTGATTATTATTTATTCTCTAACCTCGGATACGTGTTATGCGTATTTTCTGACCAGCTGCACCTGATCGCCGCGAACGAACCGTTCTCCGGTGACATGGGAGGCATCAGTGGCGCCGACCACGTCTGCTATCGACAGGCAAAGGACGCCGGTCTTGAAGGAACGTACAGCGCCTTCCTCGGATCTCGTCTCCAGAATCTCGACTCACTTGTCCTCAGCGGTGACAGGAGACTTCCAGTCGTCAATGCTAAGGTCAGTACACTTCCCTTCCCTGATCCCTTCCCCCCTGATCTCTTTCCTTTCCTTTCCTTTCCTTTCCTTTCCTTTCCTTTCCTTTCCTTTCCTTTCCTTTCCTTTCCTTCCTTCCTTTCCTTTCCTTTCCTTTCCTTTCCTTTCCTTTCCTTTCCTTTCCTTTCCTTTCCTTTCCTTTCTTTCCTTTCCTTTCCTTCCCATCCCTTTCCTTCCCTTCCCATCCCTTTCCTCTTTTCTTCCATTCTCTTCTCTTTCCTTTCCTTTCCTTTCCTTTCCTTCCCTTATCGCTCCCCTTTTTCCTTCCATCCCCTTATCGCTTTACCTTCCCTTATCGCTTCCCTTCCCTCTCCTTATCGCTCCCTCCCCGTATCACTAGCTTCCTCCTCTTATCGCTTCCCTCCCCTACAGTACTCTTATCGCACTTCAGTGCTCTGTTAAACTAATCTGATATAAATCATATAATTGAGTCTTGTGCGGTGTGTCTAGACAAATTAGGTCTTGTCAAGTCATTGTAATTATCTAGTTAACACTAATTTTGATCAACGTATTTCATTATTTAAACATCGTGGTATTTCTTGCAGAATGAAGAGCTATTCGATTCTTGGATTGCGATTTTCAACGGCGAAGGAGCTTGGTTCAATGTCCGAGTTCCCATCTATTCCTTTGATGGTCGAGATATTCTGACGGATTCTAAATGGTTAGAAGGCTCTCCTATCATCTTTTCCATTCAAATGGCTAGGCAGTTTTTTGTGCGCATTCTTAATTCAGTCTTTAATCATTTTTTAATCATTCTTTCAATCATGATTTTCTAATCATTATGTTCTATCATGATTTTAATATCATTTTATTGCTTCAAACTCGGGAGAGCCTAATGTGAACTGATGAGTCTCTGTTTTGATGTAATAGGCCTAATAATCTTTTACCAACGTATTTCAAACTGACAATTACGCAGTATGATTACCGGCTTGCCCAAACTTCTGGAGACAATAGAGAGACAACTATGAACGGATGATCACAAGTTATTTCAGGAGTCGAATTTTTCCTAACCTGAATACGGCAGCCATGCAAGGCGCCCATCACGTCCTACTTCTTCGCTTACTGTGGACTTCAACGCCATCATCCTTTGGAAGGCGTTTTGCGAATGAAAGGCTCCCTAAGTTTGGACCTTTGGGAGGGTACCGGTTTGCCCAAACATCAGTAGACAACTTTTATCTTTCAGCACTTATCTATGCCTATTCAGCGCTTCAACGCAGTTGCGCTCTTTTTCTAGAGCACTTTCCTAACCGCACCAATCCATCTGTGAAGATTAGCCATTCCAGAACAACGTGCCCCCTAATTTTTGCAATCCTGAGGGATCATGTGTACCTCGGAAAAAAAATAATAATAGGCCCTAAATAATATTATTATACTAGAAAATAATAACAATAATAATTGACGAATTCCTAAATTACAGGTTGCAGAAGAAAGTCTGGCTTGGTTCGGATGTACATGGATATCGTCTGAGTCACTCGAACTGTGACTCATGGAGTACAGACCGTTCTGATATGTTCGGGATGGCCAGCTCACTTCTCAAAGGGAGAATGCTAGAAGGAGAGAGACATCCCTGCAGTAATTCCTTCGTTTTGTTGTGCATCGAGTTGACACCTCGTAGGGACATTATATTATTATAGACTGTTAATACTTGAAATCGTTAGATAATGACCGATCCCTTGTGTCAGTTTTTGAAGTCATCAGAAAGTAACTGCTCCCTTTGCTCACGTGTCGGCTCATGGGCATCGGGGAAGTCATTAGGTAGTAAATGATCCCTGGTCTTCTGTGGGACTAGAAAATGACTGCTCCCCTTGCTCAAACATCAGAGTGTTGGCAGTGAGCAAGATGCACAACATTGATAGTCAATTGATCCCTCTTGCCTTGCTCTGTAGTGTAGCAAGAGCAGAGCAGAAATCAGTTACCCACTTAGTAAAATGAGAAAACTAGCAGGGATAGCATCATCTCCATAGCTAGGCAGGGTCTTTGACAAAACCATTTGGTTGTTTGACCATTGGTAACCATGGTAACAATTTACAAATGGGCTTCTGTTATCCTGACATAAGTAAGTTATTATTAATATTATTATTTATTATTGTTATTATTATTATGCATTTATTAAACACCACTATCTATTGACCAAGAATCAATCGATGGTGCTGAGCAGTTGTGAGTGAAGGACTTGTTCAAGGTCCCAACACAGTAGGCCTAACCATCTCAGAGGAGGCTTGAACCCATACTCTCCGCGTTACAAGGTGAACGCTCTAACCATTCAACAACTGTCTCCCATATTATTACTACTTAATGGTACAACTGATAATAATAATAATAATAATAATAATAATATAATAGTAATAATAATAATTCACCTAATAATAATAATAATAGAATCGTAATGCCAGTTATTGAATTCACCTCGATCGTAACGATATATCTGTAAAAATATATGCCAACGGCAATAAGTAAGACTAGGCTATAGGAAATAATATTGAAATGCCGTTAGAAAGTTGAACTATTTTTCAAATTAGATAAGAAGGACGTGGTCTTGAAAATATATGAATGTTGACAGCAACAAATGAAGAGTAAGCTCAACCTTATAAAGTAGGAAAGATGACACAAAAGCTGATATCAAAAGCTTAAACTGCTTACTAGTGCTTAGTAACACTTCTTCAAAGCAGATATCGCAAAGAGGCTGATTGCTGGTCAATAATGTACAACTTTAATTTAGTTGAAGCTGTCTAGAAAGAACAGTCTACATGTAGTTGCAAAACAGAAGCTGTGGACCTGCTTCAAAGCTGAGCTAGAGATGTAAAACATGGACATGCTACGCTGGAGACACATCACATAGAATAGTAGACTCTGACTGTGGAACAAAGCTACTGTTGCAGTTTTATTTCGCATGTGTGATTTGGAAGGTGTGAAGCACAGCGTAAAACTTGTCACAGGTATTTATTGTGGCAGTTTTAATCAAAGATCTTTCAGTTTACTAGGACAATCCAATGTGTTTCCGATACCACCACACCTCCTTTGATAGAAACTACACAATGGCTTTGCAATCGACAAACGAGGTCGTATTACCCCGTTAAGGTGTTCATCTAGGCTTGGGACTGGCAACATCCAAATAGGAGAGTGTCGAAGTTATATGCACTAGTAATCGTAATCGTAATCGTAAACTCGATATTTCTACAGCGCCCACAAAAGCGAAGTCGCGGGAACCAGCTTATTCACAGGCGCTTAACCAAACAGAATCGATAGGCAGGGGGTCAAAATCCAGAGAGTCAGGCAGGCAGACAGTCAGGCAGGCAGACAGTCAGACGGCTAAGGTGGATGATGCTTAGAGTTGAAATGGCGAGGAAGGTGAGGGGAAGAGAAGGAATCGGGATAGGATTTGTGAAAAAGTGTTTTCAGTTTTGAGTGGAAGACCTGTGGAGAGATAGCAAGAGGTGAGGTATATTAGGTTGGTTAGTGACTGTTTAACGACACTGCCATAAGAAAGATGATCACACACACACAAACACACACACACGACATACACACACACACAGACACACACACACACACACACACACACACACACACACACACACACACACACACACACACACACACACACACACACACACACACACACACACACACACACACACACACACACACACACACACACACACACACACACACACACACACACACACACACACACACACACACACACACACACAGACACAGACACAGACACACACACACACACACACACACACACAAACACACGTAGTTTTCACCAATGTCGTTGGCTTTGTGTGGTAAATATATATAAATGAGATGCTAACAGTTGCTTGCATCCATGCAGCCTTAGTAAAGTTGGAGCGGACTGGATGAACTGTAAGCTGTTGTCAGATATTCCTAGTGCGCTTTGGTCAATGGAGTCAGAGAGGAAATGTTTACAAGAACAATGAATTATTTATGTATTGGCTACAAATATTAAATTATAAATGAATATTTATAAGGTCAACAGGTGAATGTGTAAAAGGACAATGCGTACATCATGAATATTTATGAGGACTATGAAGGTCGTAGCTATGAATATGTATGAAATGTAGAACTGTAGGCCTATGTCAGCTGTCAATGTTGTTTCTGCCTATGTGTAAATGTTTGTTTGCGTGTTGTTAAAGCAGTGTTCGGTATCGTTTTGTGAATTAGACTGTATACCGTTTCAAGCATTACCGCAATGTATGCCGTTACTACCCGGTAAAATTATTACACGTATTATTATATTTGGACATTGTAATGTAGGCCTACCATGCTAATGAAAGATACTAACAATGCTGATACTACAACTACCACCATGACTATTACTACTGCTGCTACTACTACTTCTGCTACTATCACTACTACTACTACTGCTATTTCTAACTGCCTTTTATGAATCAACTGTCGAATTGTAAAGATTTAATATGTATTATTTTTAAAGCAGATTGTGAATTGTGTGTTGACTTAGTGAAATGTCTGTAACAATTAGAACATCCATTGTGTTTTTCTTTTGTTACTGCAGCAGACCCAATGACATAACTTCTATGGCGTCACACTATGCACATGTCCGGAGTGGAGGCATAAGTTCTGCCACTACAATCAGTGTTTAGTTGTTAGGGAGGTTAGGGGTTCAGCCCTTAGCTCTTCTTCTAGTCCCCTGAAAAGATGTTGGTGGTCCAGGTCTTGACATAGTAACCCGGTAGTTCAAATTGTGTTTTATGTTATTTTTGCATACAAAGTAAATTGTTCAGTTACTGGTAGGCAGGAGCGTAGTGAGACTTAAATTCAAGAGGAGGCAACTTTACAGACCATTGGCAAAATCCTGGTCATCATGGTCATTAGTCAATCGAAGTTCCAGTATATAAAAAAGCAAGAGGAGGTAACTGCCTCCTCTTGCCTCAATGTAGCTACGCCTATGCTGGTAGGCGCCTCTGAATCTGCGAGTGGCACTATACAAATGTTCAATTACAATTACAATTACATTAATGACGTCAAACAACTCTCAAGTCTGCAAAAATTCTCGTGCTATTCTCCCCAAAATCGAACTTCCCTCCCATTCATACAAATACAGTGAAATTCGAATCAGTTCATTGACCTGCATTATCTGTTACATAACTCAACTGCTCAACAGAAACATTCTGAAAACAAAAGAAACTCTGCAACAAAACACTTAATTAGTAGAGACAAATGCATTGTCTGGAAATGCACACGACTGATACGAACACGTTAATCATCGTCTGCGCCTTAATCATGATTGTTAATCCGATCATTTCTAATGATTATGCTTCGGTATGAACGAGAGTCACACAGACTTAAAGCTGTGTGGTATTTTTGTCCAAAAATAAATAAACAAAGCGGTGCTCATGCAAGTATGTTATTGTTAATGACAATACTATGACATTACTAACACCACTATTAGTAATAGCAGTTATAATAAAAGTATTTATTATTATGCATGTATTACAACAAGGTATCCTAGATACTTGATGGGACATAGTATACCTTGGGTAAATAGAACTATAGTAATAATGATTTATATAATAATAGTATATGATAATCAGTGAAGACTATCCTATCCATCCAAGAAACAATGCTATCCATAATTATTATTGAGGTCTTGGATAATCATACATACCTCAGGTTTGAAAAATTAATAATAATAAAAAAAGAACAATTATAATATTGCGGCAGAACAAGCAGACTAGCAAATTGATGAGATTTTCACCTTTGCATCTCCTAATACAATAAAACAAATGCAAATAAACTTACTATTTTTTTTATTATTGTTATTACTATTGATATTATTGTCTGTTACATATATTTTCACCTTCCAAGTATTGTCCCCGATGCGGACAGAGTCGGCCTTTCTTCAAGACGTCTGCAGTTTAACATTGCATAGGTTCATGATCAGCTGTGCGACAAGATCTTCATTTATATAAACGTTCTCAAAATTTCATAATGCCAAGCTCTTACAGAAACAGACGTCAAACAATCATTTTGCATTGAGGAGTTAATGGTTTTAGCTTCCCCTGTGGTCATACTGGGAAGACACATACATTTCGTACTTGGACCTCCACGTAGTATCTCCAAACAACCACTGAGGAATGATGCAGTGCTCGTGAATAGGCTGGTGCCCTACACCAAGCTTTCAAGTAGCACTTCAGAATTTCAAGATTACAATTACAATTACATGGTCAACACTCAGTTATCATTCGTAATCGTAATCTAAAAGTTTCTAAAGCACCACTCGAAAGCTAAGCACCGGGCACCAGCTTATTCATGGGCACTTTAATTGTATTGTTATCGAGCTAGCAACACCTTTTACAACACACCGACTGAACTTGGCATACTGAAATGTACCTGTGGAAAAGATATCTTGCTAGGCTTACTATTTCAGATCGGGCAAAATAGTTTCCTCGTGGCATAGAAACTTCAGTTGATTATTTCAAGAATTTTAACGAACACATTACCAAATAATTTAGGGTTAAGTTATCGAAATGGAAGCGCTTATTTTAATTAAACGATTACCCAACCGGAAAATGTGCTCAGCTTTTCCATGTAATGAAGAGCCATGGAATTCCATCAAAGATCATTTACATCATCAGAGGCTTCTGTGAAGACAGGCGATGTGGAGTGAGATTTGAGGGAGAAGTGGGTGAACAGTTTCAGATCACAACAGGAGTGCTATCAACACGATTTTGAGATCCTATATGTGGCCCTCTGAATAAGCTGGTTCCCGCAACTTCACCCTTTTAAAGGCGCTGTCAGAATCTTGAGGTTACGACCCCAACCCTCTGAGAGAGCGGTATATCATCTGTTCATAAAGTGACATAACTTAAAGGTTCCCATTAGCGTCGAAGACTCTAACGTCGCAGGACAACCTTCTAGAAATGTCACAGTTCAGTTGTCACTGAATATCCTCCTCTTTGACTGCTCGCGACGCTGTTCTTTCGAGACGATTCCACTTTCGTTACATGCCACGGCGACAGTTCCACTGGGTCATTGGCACTCGCATAGCTCGGAGTTCGTTTGCACTTTGGCTTTGAGACCAAGGGACCGTGCTGAGATGTGCTGCTGTCGCCAGTACCCTTTGTGTTCTTCTCGAAGACAATTACCTTTGCACTGGCATTGTTTGAAGCGTTGTGAAAGCTTGTTGTTGAGACTCTCTGGGTGACCGGTTTGCCGCGAACGAAAGACGTTTCCTAGTGACAAAAATTACAATTGTTTAAATTAATCATACTGTGTAAAAGGGGTAAAGTATGTGAGGGCCAGTGGCACATCGTGTCCCTTGCCGCCTGAGCTTCTCACCAACAGTTTCCTCTCGGAGAAGTCATTTTTAGAGTAAAGATTGTAATCGTAATCTCTAGATTGTAATTGCAATATCTACATTGTAATTGCAATCTCTCTACTGTAGATTGTAGTCATAATCTATAGTTTACAGAGTAACTGTCAAGAATATCATTTTGTTTAAAATGACGACAATTACTTGTCCCTTTTAAATTCGCTATAATTTCGACTGCTATGGAAATGTCTAGATTACAAAACAGGTTTACTTTTTCTCTTAAATGCAATATATCTGATCTAAATTAAGTTTTTGCAGCACTATCACTTCAAGGCTGCACTCAGGCTAAAAAATTTAATGGTAGTGAAATATTACACAGGCGCCATAATTCTACATTGGCACGAACAATTGGCACAATTTTTGCCCTGATTAGTAACACTACATTGAATTGAAAAGAAGAATGGGATTCTCATATGAAGCAAAAAAACTTACAATAACTGATCCATGTCTCTTTAATGTACCTTTAAAATATATATCAGGCCTACTAGTACAACACGGTGGTCTATCGGTAATGTGCTTGGTCACGGAACATGTGGTTGTGGGTTCGAATCCAAGTAGCACCCTGGGCAAGTTGTTTGCACACATGGTGCTCTGTTACCAAGACAATTTGGTGATGGCATTAGCTGGGAATTAAATGGCAAGTCTGTGATGAACTGGCCCCTGTCCAGGTCCTTTGAGATTCGTCCATTGCCGACTCAAGGGGTGAAGGGAAGGAAATGAGTACCTTCCCTACATTTCATATGGGATATGGGAGCTATGCTGTACTACTAGTTTACTAGCAATATAATTATAATATTTAACATGTTAGAAACACACACAAAACAGGTAGCAAAGGGCAGAGAACCTTTGGCGAAACCTGGGTCGCCAAATGATGCGACTTCCCAAGCACCATTCCCATGTTAACAAGTGCACAAGTGATTAATAAGTGCATTGCCAACTTGATGAATAAAATGAAATGCACGCTGCACTTTATGCTCATGCATTAAGATCTGCTTAAACTTCAACAGCACAAAAAGACTCTGAAAACTACATCAGGGTCAGTCAAAGCTCAACTGAGATTTATCAACTATTATTATCCTACTTGCTTTGACAAAGCACACGTTAATAATTTCCTCTTTCTCAACAAAGCTTTTGAGTGGTGCAGACATTGTTACATTTACAGAAACTGGTTAAAAAAACATGGTAAAATCAACCTCAACTGAATATATAACTCCTAAATTTACATTTTAAGTTAAGTTTTATTCTTTTATGAATTGGCTGTAAACAGTTTACTGTGAAGGTAAACAAAGTTAGATTAAAACGATTAAGCAATATAGCCAGAAAGAGGTAGTTAATTAAGCTGAATTACATCTTATTTGCAACTGCAAAGTTGCAATTAAAACCGCTACAAATTTAGTGAACAAGTAAGCTTTCAAGAAGCTTTTACATCTTATTTTTCATCGGTATCTCATTCTGTCACCTTTGACTGACCCATGATTGAAACGTGAGTTGTTACAACACAGTGCAACTAAATATCACCTGGTACAAACATTGTCAGAGCACATTTACACATGAAAAAAATTCCGAAACTTGTACAGAACAAAGATTACTACAATAAATTCTACAAGTGTTAGTGAAACTAGTTAAGCAACTGTTAATTTTACAAGGTGAAAACACCACAGTGGGTGAAGCAGACATACTAGGTGAAATATTTAAAACTAATGTTACATCCACATGCAGTGTTTTAGGTATCGGGGGAGTCAAACCCTAGCTTTTCAAACCATCTCAGCTAAGTAAATGAAAATATGTTGGGGGTGTGGGGTCAGGAAACCAAAAAAATTGTCAGTTGTTTCATGTGAAACATATTAACAACATTAGGTAACAAGTAATCTGTAAAATTTTCGAACTCCCAGACAAGTAAAACACTGTTCACACGTTAAGATTGTTGCAAAACAAGCAAGGATGTTAAAGGGTAGAAATGTGCAAAAGTTCAATATGCTCTCAATAAGATCGCTAAGGGTATGTTTCATTTCACTTAACGTTAAGCAGTCCTTCTGTCCTCCTTTAGTCTCCAGGTACTATACCCTTTGCCTTTATACTCCACTGGATGAAGAGGATTTAACTGGACCAAAGCTATGCCTTGCTTTTATAAACACAAGTAACAACGAAGTTGAGAGAACCACTGGCAGAGCTTGAAATTTCGTTCCCTTAAACTTAAAGAGGCCATTCTTGTACTTATTAAGCTCTAAGTGGGCCGCTTTTTCTTCAGATCTCAGCCCAGGCTTCCAGTGGTTGTGGGCCTCCATAGGTATACGCTACTCTCAGACCTTCATCTTGGTAAACACCCCCAGAAAATGTAAGAACAAGTTTCTTCTACCACAGGAACAGCACTGATAAAGATTCGTGAAATTAAAATATTTTTACATTATTAGTTCCCAAAAAGCGTGAGTTTCATGCAATGCATTACCAGAACATTGCAAGCTGCGACAGAATATTGCATAGATTCCATTAGAACATTGCACGATCTCACAGGAACATTGCAAGGCACCACTTGAACAATATCAGATGCCACTTGAATATTATAAGAAGACACTGGAAGACAGCAACATGCTAATAGCACAGCATAGGATGCCACCAAAGCATTGAAAAGGCCACAGGAACAATGCAGGATGCCACGGGCATATTTCAAAGATTCCGTTAGAGCATTGGTAGGTGCCATTTGAACAATGACAAGTTGCCATTGGATGGTACTAAAATCCCACAGGAACAGCGAAAGATGCCACAGGAAATCACAAAGTGCCACCGGAAAGAGGAAAACATGAATCCAAAATGTGGTGAAACAAGTTGACACAGAAACCGTGATCTAGAGTTCTAGACAGAACATGCTCACAGCACGTGGTCACAAGCAGACCGTTGTAACATGCACCAACAACACAGAACTTACGATGCTCGTATGTTGCTGGACACGACCTTCAGCCTTTCCACAACCAGAGGGTGACGATGTAGAGTGGCAGACACCGTCCCCCATACCACGGGGAGCGTCACAGCAAGAAGACATTTCAAGAACAGACCCCTCTCTGAGGGCAACATTGTCAGAAGACACCAAATTGCCACGACTAGCTATGTTAGTACTCGGCTCCAAAGACTTTTCATTGCCAATAGCCAAAGCAAGGCCGTCAGTCACAGACATGCTCGAGAGATCTGCCACAGTGTCAGTAACCGATGAACCCGTGTTAGTCTGCAACCGGGTGCCCGAGACAGCGCCATGATTGCCACCACACTCTAAGACTTCCCCACTAACTCCAGATCCATTGGAGACTACGACAGGGGAAGACGTGCTTGTTACCTTGGCAACGGACGAGACAGATGCATTGCGCGTTGCCTTGACAACCTCGGACCTCGGCTCGATCTCTTGTTGCCCCGATGGAACATGGTGCAGTTTCCTTGAGTGCGTGTCCTCATGAACGACACCCCGCGTGCTCTTTCCCTTTGAAGACGCGCCCCCGTCATCATTGGTGGCAATGTCCATGACCCCAACCGGAAATCTTCCCTTTGGCACTTGCTCTCGATTCTTCTGAACGGTATTCCCCGGTCGCGACCCCGTCGGGTCAAGGTCAACTGGACGATTCTTGGCCACACCCTCGAAGTTCCGCTTCTGCTTCGGAGGGTTAGGGTTTGGCTCTATGGGGCTAAAGTTCGAGAGGGGAAAATCGATCATCACCTCCGATTCGTCGTTTCTGCGTGAGGCGGTGTTTGGGGTGGAGGAACTGACCCGTGGGTAATAGGGGTTAGGGGGTGACCTCTGATTGGCAGCGCCTAAACAATTGTTCCCCTTCGGAGGCTTTGTTCCGACAGGCGTTCTGCTAGATGTAGATACCTAAATTCAAAGTCAAAAACCTTATGCAAGCCACCGAGATACCACACGCTGACGTCAATATTCTCCTTCTATAGTATCAAAACAATGCAATACTCTATTATCATAATTACAATCAAATTATGACGATTGCAGAGCTTTTGAGAAATAATTTAAAATCAAGCAAATCAGACATCAAGATCTGTAGATGTTAATCAGTGTCATTCAAAGCAGCTGCAATTTCAACTGAATCAGCTTAGCATTGAATTAAAACAATGAACTCATGTGGAGTAAAGTTTTATGATTATGAATTAAGAGATTTGCAGAAAGTTAGGCATGGAAACTATAAACAGTTGTTTATTTTACACACATTATTTAAAATCAAATCACATAAGATATGATTATTTCATACTAATTACCGAAAAAACAGAATGCATGGTTACACGGTCATTGTCATTATTACTAAAAAAATTATCCCTGAGGTACATACAATTCTTCAGAATTTCAAAATTTTATTATTATTATCATTATTATCATTATTATTATTATTGCTATTTATCCAAAGAACATGATTATTATTATTACTATTATTATTATTATTATTATTATAATTCAACAATATTTATTCTCTCAATCAATCAACATCAATACATCAATAGACAAGCTGTCGTCTGAAATTAACGTCATAAATGCCGTTTGTGTCACATCTCCCTTAGGTCTGGCTCCGCTAAAGTGCCGCGGAAAGCCACCGAGTTGAACCGCTGGACAGTTATAGAGAGACGCTGCAGCAAGAAGCAGGTTTCTCTGGTGTCTCCTGTGGACAGCGTCAGACTACGACCTAGATCTGATATAAAGTTTTGGCCAGTGGTGTTAATTGGACCTAAGGTCTCGAGAGCAAGAGGCACGAAAAAGTGCGTGTTCAAAAGTGCATTGTACTTGGTCATTTTCCTGTCCGTGGCGATCTCGGCTGCCGCGCCCGCCGTCGCTGCCGTGGCCTGGATGTATGATGGTGCAAGGGTATCTACAACCGTCGCGTCCCACACCAGATGGCGACCCGCGCGCCATGGGATCATTGTTAGGCCGTCTGGTCTTCTGCCGTCCGTGCGAAGTAGACCTGGTGGTTCCTTTATTGATGGAATTCCAGCCTTCGAAAGGGAGCGATGTATAATGTCATTGATAGTGTTATGTCTGGCTATTCGGCCGAAGCCTAGAGAACATGAAAGGCCGTGGCTACCTCTGGCGTCGATTCGGGCTCCACAAGCGCATGTGTGTGGTTCGCATATTGTGGCCCCAAGGCGCAAGCCGACCGCCACCCGAACGTCCTCGTTGTCCAGTCGCAGCCCACATGCTGTTATTGGTAAGGCATGTAGCCAGTCGCTGGCGTGTGGTGACGAGACAGCTTTCAATCGCGCGGTGTTGTATGGGTCTATTGTGTCATGAAACAGTGTCTTGAGTGTCTGTTCCAAAAGTGGTTTGTCCCATAGAGCCTGCTTGTTTGTTGGCATGTTTTCTGAATCGTTGAAATCCGTCTTGGATTATATTATTATAATTATTATTATTATTATTATTATTATTAATTTTTCGCCCGAGGTAGAAATAATCCCTCAGGCTCTAAGAAACTATATGAAGAGCGTTTTCGTTCTGGAGTTAACGGTCATCCTCACCGGTCAATTGCGTAAAGGTGCCTCAAAATGCAACAGCATTAATATTATTATTATTATTATATATTATTATTATTATTATTATATATTATTATTATTAGTTATTATCATTATTGTTATTATCATTATTACAATTGCTATAATTATTATTATCCTGTTGCAAGACATGATTCAATGGTGTTTGCTTTACAATAAGAAGAAACAGGTGTAAAAGATATTAAAGCTAAAACATACCACAGACGATATGCTTGCTGAGGAGAGGGTGTTGCCAAGGAGTTTCCGTGGCGACCGGCTGAAAGAATCAAAACAAAAAAATCTCACTTTAGTTTTTATCAAATTACTGATGTCAAACTACAAGCATGTGAGATATCTTACCATTAACTTCACACCCAATACCTTAAAAAGGTAATTATTATCGTCATTACCAACTTCTATACCACAATGTCTAATGCACAAGGCATCAACCGGTGGCACACCAAAACCAGGCCGTTAATCACAAATTGAGTTCACGAAAGGATTAAATTTTTTTACTATGGTTTAACTTGAGGTGACCATCAATATGCCTTAAAAACACTAATACCGTGTCACTATAGAAGCTATGCATTGTATTGGAATCATCCCTACTGATTGAAGGTAGCTGCATTCTTTTTTGAGATTCCTGCCTCCTCTCCATCTTCCTCCGCATCCTCCTCATCGTCGTCTTCCTCATCTTCCGAAGTCAGACTATTTGGCAACAACAAAACATCTATTAAGCATCATATCTTCACTCTTTTAACATACCTATACAAATCTTAAGAAGAGAAGACAGAGCAGTCCCCTAAGCTAGCCCTGAGGCAGCCATGGGTATGAAGTGTTATTGACTTCATTTTCATAGCCTCGGCATATGAGGGTGGATGGTCATTCCTCTCCTTCGCCGTCTCATCTTCCCACCGACAGTGTACGGTCAGTGCACTCATTATAGCTGAGATGGCTATGGTGCAGATGAAGCAGAAATCTCGATCAAAATTTCTGGCCTGGAGGGATTTTGTACCCTCTGCCTCTTGATTGCCAGTCCAGCACACTCTAGCATGCTAATCAAAACACTATTAAGCTATCATAAATTCTTATGATTATTTTCATAAATTCTTCTGATTATATTAACAAAACTGTTTAGACCAAACACCAAGTAAACAAAATATGTAAAATTAACATAAAATATAAAGTACTATTGTAATTCATTGACTGCTCTAAATTAACATAAAGGGAATACCTAATAGCACCTTTTAATAAATAGCCATAACATCCAAGCTTATTATATTTACCATTGTGTATCTGAGGATTTCTGCCAGTCCAGTTTTAGTGGAACATCTGAAACGAACAGACAACAAATAGCTTAAGAATTGCACATAATTAGCAAGGCTTGTCTACGTATTGTCCAGCCAATCACGTTACATCTCGCCTCCAATTTAGATACTCAATGTAGTGGCGCTATAGAAGTTATGGGTCAGCTTAAATGGGCGATTCTCATAAGACTCTTTATGTTTTAAGACTATGTTTGATCTCTTTCAGAATCAAAGTCTTTAAAGATTACTGGCTCGCTGACTGTAAAGGAATCGTCCTTAATCAAATACAACTCTTGTTCTACTCTACGTGTATATTCTTATTATATAACAGGCTAACATTTATCGGCGTATTCTCTATATTCAAGTGTAGCCTTCTCTGTGTCTCGGGAGCAAGTGTTGAGTCTAAGTCTAAGTCTGTCTGTCCGTCGGTCAAGTGGGCGTGTCTAAGGCTTGTCTACGTATTGTCCAGCCAATCACGTTCCAACCAAGACCACCAAGACCACGACCACCACGACCACCACTACCACCAACACCACCACCACACGGATGATCTATACTTAAATTTATTTTTTATCTATTTAATGAACTATGTACACTAAAATGCGGTCAGTAGTTGTTTTTTCAATAAAGGAAATACTTACTTACTTACATTACCGTAATCTCACCTGACCTTACCTAACATGAACACCAATTTTACCTCAATTCACCTTAACTTAATTATATAAACGGTTATAACCTCTTTTGTTGGAAGTCTTGATTGGCTTCGTGTGTTGACCTTTGAGGTCGTTGCATTTCATTTGGTCACGGGGGATTGCGTTGGAGTTGGGTGAGAATTTCAGCTGGTTGTTGATGAACGTATTGACGTCTTTTCGAGGTCTGTTCGCTGTCTGGGGTGCGAGGAACTTGGGTTTCGATCGGGGAACGTCAAGACCTTTCATCTTTGCAGCAGCAATTTCAGACTCCTCTGAAAGAACCGATACATCATACATTACTATTACTGTGCATTTATTAAGCTCCACTATCTCTTCTATGTGTACTAAATGCACCACACATGATGTTATATAATAATTATAATAATATAATAATAATAATAATAATAATAATAATAATAATAATAATGATAATAATAATAATAATAATTTATTTGTTCAAACTGAAAAAGTATGCAGTAAAATTGCCCAATATAGTAGTAACAGACGATAATAATAAGTTTAACACGAGTCGAATTTAACCGTCTGGCAGCCTGCAAGGCACCACCTGTCCCACTACTCATTTTACCATCGCCCCTAGAGAGTAGAAGGCTGAGTCAACCTTTGGGATAGCATGTATTGAACCCGCATGCTTCTGATCTTCGTACCAGGGTGTTACCATTCAACCATCTTCCTGTTATGTGTATGTTTGTATGTATTTACGTACAACATGTATGCAAGTACCTGTACGTACAACATGTATGCAAGTACCTGTACGCTTGTAAGCACGAAGGCACGTATATCGTCGCCTGAGAATTATCCTCGCGTATCTCCATTTTCCAAAATTCCGAGATAATCGAGGTTGAAGTTTGGGCCACATTTTACGGAAAAATAAGAAATTCAATGCAATAAGGAGGGCATTATCAAATTACAGTTCACACACAGACGTCATATTAAAACATCAACATTGCATAAAGGACCCTGCATTTAAAAAATTAACGATTAGAGCTGTTTTTCAGAAATTTGTGAAAATTTTGTATAAAATGGATTTACAAATATTACGAATCATCCTACGAAAAACAAAGACATAAAATGATTAAATCAAGCAACGACCAATTATTAGAGAGTGTTTTCGTTAAAATATTCATGGATATAGTCCGGATTTTTGAAAGAAAAACTTTGTAATTGTCTGGATATGCGACACTTTAATCCCGCTAAGCGCACAGGTTTATACTGTTGTATCTCCTGCTCGTCCAATCAACGACGAGCTTTTTCTGGACATACAACAACAGACACTGCTACACCACGAATACTGTGTGGATATACGATAACATGTTTCTGAAAACAGGACATACGACAGTATATTTTGTTGAATATCTTTAAAACGACTTGTCGTATCTCTTAGCCATTGAAACTGAAGAAAGATCCAAAAATTCTGCTACAAATCAACTCTAAACTGCTTTTCGAAAAAAAGTGGAGATACGACAAGATAATTCTCAGGCGACGATATGTATCCAAACATTTATGTAGCCCCTTTATGGAGCAATTACCTTTGATAGTTATCGTTCCATCCACAGCGTCGTTCTCAGAGGAGTCGGAGGACGTACTGAGGACATCGTCCTTTGTGTAGTCCTCCAACGAAGTAACCGGCGTTTTGGTCGGTGACTCACGACTTGGGGCCTGCACAACAGACATTACAAGAAAATATTACATTACTTAAATATGACATAAAATATATAAGATATATAATCTAGACTTATTTATAATCTAGAAATATAATCTAGACTTATAAATAACAATAATGAACAAAATAATTACTGAAATACAAAATAAAATGCACCAGAAATAAGTAAATAAAAAACAGTGCTGCAGTTTCTATATGAAGTGCAACATTGCATTTCAATGTTGCACATCCACTTATGGACATTGCAGCATTTGAAGGACAACTCTTGTTTAACATGAGAAGTCATTTGATTCGATTAGATTTGATTTGACGTTGGGCAAGTATGGAAGCAGTACCCGAATGAGTATGTCGAGTCGTTCCATGGGAGATGATAGCTGCTGCTTAGTCTGCACAGGAGGAATCAGAACATCGAGACCTTTTGCCTTCGCTCTCAATTTCGCTTTCGATCGGGAATTTAGTTCAGCGTTCGTCACCTCAGACCTGGACGCAAACAACAAAATCAACTCTTAGATATATTGAGATGACGAGATACGATTGTCTTTAAGGAAATACGGAAGTAAAAGCGAGAACTAAATATATATCACGGGAATCTGTTGGTTGGTTCCACATGTGTGCGTGGGCCCGCCAGTGGTGACTCTTTCAGCTCATTGTGCATTGTTTTGCTAACTGATGTAATATATTCGTTCGTAATGACATTTAAAATCATATAGGCTAGCACAGACTGAGTAGATATCTTGGAGAGGCGCTATATAAATGTTCATTTACATATAAAAATTAAATGAAAAATATTTGTAGCAGATCATCTCCCATTATTATTATGATTATGATCATTCATTATTATTATTAATATTATTATTAATATTATTATTATTATTATTATTATTAATTATTATTTCTACTATTGTTATTATTACTAACACTATTATCATTTATTTATTAAGCACCACTATCTAATGACCAAGCATCAAACGATGGTGCTGAGCAATTGTGAGCAAAGAATTGCTCATGGTCCCTATGCAGTACCCGTCTCAGAGGCGGAGGATCAAACCCATACTCTCCACATTACAAGGCGAACGTTCTAACCAATCGGCAACCGTGTAAATCAATGCATGCCATGTAAACTGTAAAGAATGACTTGTAAGTGTAATTACCCTGTTAGTAACTTCCATTGTGCCGGTTTCTAATGCACAAGGCATCAACCAATTGTACACCAAAACCATACTGTAGTTAGGTCATTATCAAGAAGAGCCGATCAAACGTTGACCTTACCTTTGTTCTGAGGTCGAAGGCAGAAGGTCGGAGGTCGCGGCCAGGTCGCTTTCTTTCTTTTCAAACTTGGGCCTCCTCGAATATCGCTGACTAGGTTTGCGTTCAAAGCGGACACTTCTTCGAGCCTGAGTCATTGAAGCCGCTTGGAACTGAGTCTTACCACTGCATGAAACAAAACAAAACCAATTTAGTAACATCTGTGCATTTGCAATGTACTGTTGCAACTCAGCGCATTTGAGGAGTATTTGGTTATACGAACTTGGCACTTTAATAATCTTCACCTAATAACAACCACTTACTTCTCAGCATTGGCATAAACCATATCCTACTTAAGCAAACTGGAAGAATGCAAAGAAGAATGTGAAGAAGATGTGAAGAAGAATGCGAAGAAGAATACGAAGAAGAAAAATAACAAAAATAACATCATAAGAAAATAAAACAATCAAACACTAAAAAATAATACAACGACTCACAAATTTGAATTCATTATTATAAAACTTTATTAATGAGTTTTGTCAATGCAATGAAAACTTTAAACTTTACAAGTTGTCTGGCTGCCATGGTTTCACTTGTAGCGACCGCCTTGTGCATTAAGGTAACGGTACTACAGAAGTCTAGTGATTAGATGAGATTAGATTAGATACCTGTATCGAAACTTGGAAGCCATGCGAATGAAGTTCTGTTTGGCATCCGGGTCCCTGGCTGGGCTGCTGAGGCGGAAGAAGGCGTGATGCTCGACCGCACACTTCCACAGATGCTTACAGGCCTTCTCATTGATCATTCGGAAGACGAACGTATGTTCCTGCTCGTGACCCTAACAACCGTAACCAAGACGATAGTCACCACCATGACTACCAATGTTGTCACCATGGTAAATGATCAAGACAATAATCATCACCATGAGCACAAACGTCACCATGGTAACAATCAAGGAAACAATCGTCACCAAGACTGCCAATGTCACCATGGAAATGATCATCTTTATGTGTGCTTATTTTTCTAGCTGTCTCCTATATTCTAATTTTTAAGATTTTTATTAGTTAGAATAGCTTCTGATTTGCTATATTTAGGCAAAATCATCCTTTTTTCATGTGGTTATTTAAAGTGGGGCTATATAAATTCGTGTTTGCAGTACAGTAAAAAGGTGCAACAGGTGCAAGTAAAGTTCTCGTACAAAAGTTCGAGATGTTTGAGATGTTTGTAGTTTTGCCTTAGAATTCTGCATTGCCAAAAGTCCTCTGGCACTACATAAATCGTGAGAAGAAGAACAGGAAACAACAGACCTGGTCGTCATCTTCGACAACCACCAAAGTCAGTTTCTTCTGCTTGAATTGCAGCTTCGTTATTTTTGGCCTAAATTTACAACAACAAAATCCAGACAAACCTTTTAAACATTTATTTTCTATACTACTTTCAATAAATCCACTACACGTAGGAAATCCGGATTTAAGGCAAGAAGCGAATGGACAAAAACAGCTCGAGTCAAGCACAACCACAGTCCACACATCAAATTCAAAGTCGCAACCATTGGATTCCAGACCCACTTGGAAGTTCAGACGGCGATGGAGAGGACTGACCACTCATCCCTCTAGGCCGAGGCTAAGAAATATGAAGACGCTAGACATCATGGCTATAGGGAATCTTCTCATTCTTCAATTAAAATGCACAGGGCTTCTTCAATCAGGGCACCCAGGTAAAACTGTACATAGCGAAACCTGTAATCTATAATCATATTCTGTAGTCAACGCTAATCATACTATGTAATCTGTAATCATGTCAGTAAACCATTGCCCAGAAAACTCAAAGCATATAATTGGTTTTATATGTGCTCTTTGCTTTTTGAAACAATAATTGTGGCATATACATTTGAACGATTTTCCACGATGTGGCTGACACTGGCTGTGTTCTTGCTATAGCTGAGTTGGCTATGCATTATGATAATGATGGCATAGAAGTAGATTAGATTAGATTAGATTAAGAAGGGAGCCTATCAGAGAAGACCAATGCGGAAGGATGTTTCTCTAACCAGAAGAAGAGTCCAATCTTCTGCGGTCCTTCGAACACAAGGATTCCTGTTGGGGTCAGGCCAAGACTGTACGCATTGCCATCACGACCCTGAAACAAAAGAAGGCCTCGATGACAAACTCTACGACTTCTGAACCACCGGTTCAATTCATTGCTAATGAGATTCTTACATTATGAGAATACTTATTTTAATAATCAATTTGACTGACAGAATGGCTGAATGAATGACTGACTAGCCTACAGGCTGATTGAATGATTGACTGACTGCATGATTGACTTGGGTCGGGAGTGCCTCTGAACTGTTGAGTGGCGCTTTTATAAATGCTACAATTAAAATTACTGATTCACACATTGCCCTAGAGATCGATTGAATGTCTAAATGACTGCCTGCATAGCTAATTAACTGACTGACAAATGTTACTCAACCTTCTTTGGAAGGTCAACTATAATTCTGCCAAAGCGCGAGTCTCAATGACAATAGGATTATTGTGAATTCATCGGACAGAACTGACCAGAACGGTGTGCATATCGACCCCGTACATCTCCAGCCACTTCGCTCGATTCAAGTAGTTCAGTTCCGCCTGTGCTGGTTTCTGGCCCCTAAAAAGCATAAATTCAATTTGAGTTTCCATCATCTTCACATGGGACCAGTAGCTGATTGGTTAGAGTGGTCGTCTTGTAACGCGCAGAGTACGGGTTCGAGCCTCCTCCCCTGAGACGGTCACTGTGTCATGGACCTTAAGGGACTTAAGTTTAGTTTAGTGTTTATGGACATCTTGTGGCTGTCACAGCCGTTAACGTCAACCTTACGTCACCTTATTTCTTCTCATGGAAACTCGAGGTCAACAACGTTAATATAATGTTGATTGGTTTAAATTAAATTTTCTTATAAGGTGAACGTACAGCTTAAAAGAGGTGTGTAAGAAACTGCTCTTTCATTTCTACGTAGAGGGAAAAATAATGTAAACCTTACGAGGTTCGTAAGGACTGCTGTTCCTTAGGGCAAATGAAAAGCTTGGGAGCAAAAAACATAGAAACGGCGCTTCCATTTATACTTATAAGGCAAACTAAAAGTATAAAAGATGTGTGTGTGAAACGTCTCTTCCATTTTACTTACAGGGTAAAATAAAGCTTAAAAGAGGTGTGTGAGAAAACTCGCAAACTAGTAGTAGTTTCAGTTTAATGACATTGTGTGATTACAAAGATCATTAGCGTCGACCTCCTCCTTGTTCCAGGCTTGGGACTGGCACTGCCAGGGTACAAGCACCTAGTTGAAATGGCTTTCCCATTTATACTTATAGGGCAAATGTAAAGCTTAAAAGAGGTGTGTAATAAACTGCTCTTCTTCTATTTATTGTGACATGTGCACACAAATCTTTAAGAGCGTTGGAAAGTTCCAAAGTGGAACCGGAACAGGACCTGCAGTTGCGGAACCGTTCCAGTATCGCCAGTTCCATCTCTTCCGTTTGGTTCTCAACGAATCGAAATTCCGAGATGAATCCTAGAGTGTGACTCTTTTCCTCATAGTCTCCGAGTTCCGCTGGAAAAAAAAATAAGAACAGATCGAATTACAGAGTTTATTTGACCACAGATGATAATGACAACAATAATCAATAATAATAATAATAAAAATATTAATTATAATAGTACTAAATAACAACAACACATGTATATACATAGAAACACACACATTCACAGATACACGCATACATTCATGCATGTAGGCACAAACACACATACATAGATAAATGCAGACATACAAATATACATGTGTAAGTATACATACTGTCATACATGCATGCATACCTACATTTATACATGCATACATTTATACATTCACACATACATACAGACATACAACCTTACATGCATACATACATTCATACATACAGATAGACATACATACGGCATCTGATTGGTTAGAGTACTTGACTTGTAACGCAGAGAGTATGGGTTTGAGACTCCCCTCTGTAACCTGTAACCCTTTGGGGGCCTTGAGCAAGTCCCTCACTTACAACTGCTCAGCTCCATCAATGAACTGTATCTGTGACAGCTTAGCCTGTGTTGGTCGTAAAGATAAAAAGCCTAAAAGATTATAAAAATTGAATACATACATAAATCTACCAGAGCGATATAAGAATATACTGCTAGCAGGTCAAAGAAGACTTTAAGTACTTCGGAGGTTTTTCATCTCATTAAAACAACAGCCAGCGTTTATTGGCCGAATAAATCCACCGACAGAACAAGGACTGGAATTTACAATTAGGACGACGGAGGTAAAGGAGGAAGAGATGGAGGAGGAGGAGGAGGAGGAAGAGGAGGTGGATGACGAGGAACAGGAGGAGACGGAAGAGGAGAAGAAGGAGGAGGAGAAGGAGGAGGAGAAGAAGGAGGAGAAGAAGAAGAAGGAGAAGGAGGAGAAGAAAAAGGAGAAGAAGGAGGAGAAGGAGGAGAAGAAGGATAAGAAGGAGGAGAAGAAGAAGGAGAAGGAGGAGAAGAAGGAGAAGAAGGAGAAGGAGGAGAAGGATAAGAAGGAGGAGAAGAAGGAGGAGATGGAGGAAGACGAGATGGCTGAGGAGGAGATGGAGGAGACTGAAGAGGAGGAGGAGGAGAGGAGACGGAGGAGGAGTAGGAGGAGGCGGAGGAAGAAGAGAAGAAAGAAGATTATATGGAGTAAGAAGAGACGAGGAGGATGAAGAGGAGAAGGAAGAGGAGGGGATTCAGAGGAGGAAGAGAAGGCGGAAGAGAAGGAGCAGGAAGATGAACGGGAGGAGGAGAAAGGAAGATGGGAAGGGAGGAGAAAGAGACAGAGGGAAGTGGTTGAAGAGGAGGAAATAAAGAGTAGGAGATGGAAAGATTAAGAGGCTGATGGAATCGATTGAACTGAGGACTCACACTGTAGAGCCAGTGCAGCCAATTCAACGCACAATTCGAAGGGACATTCCAACCGACCGACCAGAATGTCTAACTTCAACTGCAGGAAAAACTGATACCTGGACAAAAGAAAACAGAAAGTCACCATTGACGCCACGCATAATATAATATAATCTAATCTTAATGCTAATATAATTTAATTTTAGTGCTAATCTAATCTAATTTTAGTGCTAATATAATTTAATTTTAGTGCTAATATAATCTAATCTTAGTGCTAATATAATTTAATTTTAGTGCTAATATAATCTAATCTTAGTGCTAATATAATTTAATTTTAGTGCTAATCTAATCTAATCTTAGTGCCTGTGATTAAGCTGGTTGCCGTGACTCTGCTTTTTCGAGCGCTGTAGAAATTTTGAGATTACGATTAATCGACTCTAATCTAATCTCTCATCAAATCTTTTCCACACCTCAAATTCAGTTGACAGATTTTGTTCAGGTGAAAAGCGGATTAGAAATAATTAATTAACAATTAACAATGCAGACCACTCGAACACACCATCTGCACTCTAGAAAAAATGTAGGAGAAGGTCAGATAAGACAGATAGGCAAGTCAAAGCAATGCTAGGCAAGGCTACGTTATAAGTTAAGGCAAGGTCATGTAAGGCATTGTAATGTATAACTGTCCATGTATTACAATACATAATTAAATAAATTACACAATGTTAGTAGTATTGTGCTAATTACGTCCCATTGCAGATGTAACAAGACACAGGCCTATATATACGCAGAGAAACAGAGAGTGAAAAACACACAGAAACAGAGACAGGGATATAAAGACAGTGAAAGACGGAGAGAGAGAGATACAGACAGACAGAGTGACAGAGAAGAGTGTGTGTGTGTGAGAGAGAGACAGACAGACAGACAGACAGACAGACAGACAGACAGACAGACAGACAGACAGACAGACAGACAGACAGACAGACAGACAGACAGACAGACAGACACAGACACAGACACAGACACAGAAACACAGACAGAGACAGAGACAGAGACAGACAAATAGACAGAGACAGAGACACGTACCGCGTGAGTTCTTCGTGGAGTTGGTTTGGCTCTGACGCATAGAATTTAACTCGAAATCGGAATGTGAAAGGTGGACCAACTGAAAGCCACGACATTTCACATTGAACACATTATGCTAATCATACGACAACAACGTCAACAATTCACCACTTCATCACCATCATCATCAGCAGCCAACACAGCAACATCCTTCCCTTTGCCTCCAAAGAAGAAAAATGCGCTACATCATTAGGGGCCGTCCATAAATGACGTCACGCACCTAGGGAGGGAGGGGGGTCGGAAATTTGTGACGATGTGTGACATGGGAGTGGGGGGGTCTGAGAGGTGTGACGTCACACCAGGTCTATGTAATTAAATTTAAGAATTAACAACAATTTAACTTTAACAGTAACAGCACTAATTGTGAGTATTAAATTTTCATTATTTTTAAATTATTTTAATGTATACGGGCACCATTATTAATAATTTTCTAATTATTTCAATATTTGGTCACCGTCAGATTTTTAAATATGCATGCTCTCCCTATTTGTTCCACGAAAGAGCATTTTTACTTCACCATGGAAATTTGGTTTTAGGGAGGGGGTCAGAGCTTTGTGACGTCATTTTCAAGGGGTGTTACTTTTTGTGACGAAGTGTGACGAGGGAGGGAGGGGGGTTCAAAATCGGCCAAAATTGCGTGACGTCATTTATGGACGGCCCCTTAGTATCTCCAACCGTTTGTGTGCAGTCTGAGATTTAGAGAAAATGTTCCACTTGATTAGATACACCAGTCGTTTTACATGCTGGAGAAACTAGTGACAAACTCTCTACGGTTCTACGCTATCAGCAACGTCAAAAGCGCTTTACACAGGGTGGGATAGAAGGAAAAGAAGGAAGAGCAGGCCCTTAAACTAGCTCTGAGGCGGCTATAGGAAGTGTTATCCCTGGCATATATATGACGGCGGGTGGCCAGTCCTCTCCCTCGCCGTCGCATCTTCCCACCGACAGTGTACACTCAATGTACTCATCACAGCTGAGTTGGCTATGGATGGTAGGTGCATCAGAAACCTCGAACCAAATTTCTGCCCTGGCGGGGATTTGAACCCCCGACCTCTAGACTGACAGTCCAGCACGCTAACCACTACACTATCAAGCACCCCAGACTTACAGGGAAACTGCTCTCATCATTAATGCAGTTCTCTTCGTTCTCACGGCCTTTGACCTGGAGCAAAAACGCTTTGCATCATCATCATCAGCAGGCCCAACTGTTTTACCTCCGGGAGGGACAGACAGACCAACAGAAAAACCTTTGAACAGCAGAGAGAAAATTAGAGCAACGTCAGTGACCAGATCGAACTAGAGAAAAATGTTCACCATCATTATCGAGTCCGTCCGTGGTCACCACACGGGAGGGATAGGCCCTGAGGGGGCGGGCGAGGGATGAATAATTACGGGTCACTATCTCACAGGTGTTGCAAACCTCCACCTCTCTCCCTGGGTGGCCAGGTTGCGCGGCCTAAATAGGCTGACCGGGCAATCACGTGATAGCATAGGTGACCACAGATCGTTGTAATTTGCGATGCGTCGATTTGAGTCATAGGATAATGTATGCAACTGGTTGGAAATTTAGACCAACACCACGGTGGCAGAATAGATACAGCGCTCGGCCAGTAATGCGGAGAGTACGTGTTCGAGCCTCCACACATATGGTCACTGTGTATATTAGGTGGACACAGCATAAGAGAGTCAAGCTGAAGCCTAGCCGTTTGCCATGCATGACATCACATCATCGACGTTTATTGGATGCGTTATTTGTATGAGGTCATTGATTGGATGGACACAGAACCTATTATGTTAATGAACTCTGTCTGACGTCATGCATGGCAGAAAGTTCGGTAGGCGGAAGCTTCACTTTACAGTACAACTTCAGTTGTGCTATGCAGCCTATGCTGTGTCCACTCAATATACGTCGATGCTGTGTAGTGACCTTCATCAAGTCTGTCACTTCTGTCGTATGATGGCGTGTGCACTTCTGAACTTTGGAAGGAGGGCAATATAAGATACGCTGTATATTTGTACATTGTGTTGTATTTAGACTAGCACTAAACAGGTGACTCCGTTGGCACAATTATAGCCATCCGTGTTTTGTTCGTCTGAACTATTTTTAGGAGTTCGGTTTTCAATAAGAGATCGCTTTCAAATATCAAATATAGCAACGTCTATGGTACACTGGGTAGAGATGACACAAATTAAATCATCCACCAATCCATCCATCATCATCCGTACATAACATCCATCCATCCATCCATCCATCCATCCATCCATCCATCCACTCCATCCATCCATCCATCCATCCATCCATCCATCCATCCATCCAGCCAGCCAGCCAGCCAGCCATCTATTAATCCATCCAAGAGTGAAAGAATGAAAGAATTAATGGATGTCCGTCCATTCTTTCATTCGCTCACTCATCCAATCATACATTCATCCATGCATTAGTTCACTCATTCTCTTCTTCAATCGGCTCAGTTACATCATGCCTGTCAATGTCACGTGACATCGTAACCCACTTACTAGCATCCTTGCTCTTCAGTTGTTTCTTGACTTTCTTTAGAGGATCTAACCAATACTTAAAGAAAATAACACAATGACCATCATTATCATTAGTTGGACAACTACGTGCTGCCATAAGAGTGAAAAGTTTGCACCTAACAAACAACCATTATCATCATCGTCGTCGTCGTCATCATCATCATCATCATCATCATCATCATCAATACATCATCATCGACAACAACAGCAGATCATTATTGTCATCATCATCATCATCATCATCATCATCATCACCATTATCAACATCAACACCACAATCATTCGTTACCATTTCACCAGAGCTCTGATTCAAACGAAACAGATAATAATAGACAATAAAGCGACCGACTCATTAACCATAGACATAAAATTTATGACGACCCCAGGAAAGCATTTGAATGGACTTCAAACGTCGCCATTCAAATCAATAGGGAGAATGTACAGAGAATCATCCAATCACTCACCACACACTCGATCATTCCCAGTAACAATTCATACACATATATAAAACACTCGCCTTGTCTCTGTCTGTCTGTCTGTGTCTCTCTGTCTCGCTGTAAGTCTGGCTCTCTGAACCTTACCCTCTGTGCCCATCCCCGTCTTTTTATTGTGACTGTGTCTCTGCAACTGTCTCTGTCTGTAACTGTGTCTCTGCATCTGTCTGTCTGTCTGTCTGTCTGTCTGTCTGTCTGTCTGTCTGAACCTGTATCTTTCTATTTATCTATGTCACTGCTGCTCTCTCTCATGGTCTCTGTGTCTGTCTGTCTGTCTGCCTGTCTGCCTGTCTGGTCTGTCCGTTCTGGTCTGTCTGTTACTATAACTGCGACAGAGAAGATAAAAATTACAGCTGCACTCACATTGGTGTTTGATGCGTCTGAGAACTGGAGTCCAAAATAATCGGTTTCGATGATGTCGAGGAAATATAAAACCTTGTCGTACAGAACGGATCCTAAGGCGACTTTCTGCAAAAAATGAAGAAAAATTAAACAATAAACAAATAAACATATAACATAAATCTATTTATTAAATAAATAGAAATGTACACAAATGTAACCAATAAGTTGGCGTACACACAAGCATAAATCACCTTTAGTCTGTAGCTTTAATATGCCACTTCGTTCTCAAGAACATTTGTCAAGAAGGGTTCACATGTTAAAGACCCAAGGTTGAAACCCTTTGGAACCGACCATACCTACCTATCAGTTTTGTTTTGACTGAGCGCCTGTGAATAAGCTGGTTCCCTAGACTAGGTTTTTGGGCACTGTAGAAATCTCGAGATCACGATTACAATACAAAAACAGTGAAAATGTCGTTTACACTAACAACAAGACGAGCAGTCCCTTAAGCTATCCCTGAGGCAGCCATGGGTATGAAGTGTTAGCGACTTTATTTTCTTAGGCTCGGCACATGACGGCAGGTGGCCAATCATCTCCCTCACCATCTCATCTTCCCACCCAAAGTGTACGGTCAGTGTACTCATTATAGCTGAGTTGGCTAGGGGATGCTTGTGGAACAGAAATCTCGAACCAAATTTTTTGCCCTGATGGAGATATGAACGTCTGACCTCTCGATTGACAGTCCAGCATGCTAACCATTAAACTATCAAGCACCAACACTAAACCCAAGTAAAATTGGGAATTCTGGTAACCACAAGAAAACCTATTACATAGAACAGACTAAAAACTAACTTCAGTTCTTGCCAACTGGTGTTTAATACGATTTCTGATGCTGCAGTTGAATTTATTTTTAGTTTTATTCAATTTTAATTTCAAGTTGATGCCTGTAGGTCTTAGTTCAGTTGTGTCTTGGTGCAATGAATATCAGGACATCAACAATAACTCAGCAGCAATAATATCAATAATATCAATATCGTATGCACGATTTTAGGTCATCTATAAGAATGTCACGTTTTCAAACACACATATGGTGCATGTTGAACAATTCAGTCATTCATCAAAGAATCATTAAATCAGTCATTCAGTCATTCAATCAAACATTCATTCAGTCATTCAATCAAACATTCATTCACTCAATCAAATATTCATTCAATCAATCAAACATTCCTTCAGTTATTCAATCAACCATTCATTCAGAAATTCAATCAAACATTCATTCACTCAATCAAATATTCATTCATTCAATCAATCAAACATTCATTCAGTTATTCAATCAAACATTCATTCATTCATTCAATCAAACATTCATTCAGTCATTCAATCAAACATTCATTTAGTCATTCAATCAACCATTCATTCAGTCATTAAATCAAACATTAATTAAGTCATTAAATCAAAATTCATTCAGTCATTAAATCAAACATTCATTCAGTCATTAAATCAAACATTCACTCAGTCATTAAATCAAACATTCATTCAGTCATTAAATCAAACATTCATTCAGTCATTAAATCTAACATTCAGTCATTAAAACAACCATTCATTCAGTCAATCAATCAAATATCCATTCAGTCATTCAATCACATTCAATCGTTCATCCATTCATCCGTACATTCATGCATAGATCAAACAGTGCTGTTTCCAATTTCCTGTTTCCAATTTTTTTTCCTATCTGTTACCTGTTACAAGTTGCGACCTGTCAGCTTGGTGTTGTGAATAAACGAAATTGATTGATTGATTGATGTAGAGGTGCTCAAGGCCAATCTGCAGCTGAAGACCATTTTTCGTAGGTTAATGTTTTTGTAACTTCTGTAGCGCCAGTGTGTAAAGCAAAATGCTTCAATCGATGGCACACCAAAGCTTGTCTGTATTAATATTTGTGTAATGTAATGTAAATGTAATGTAAATGTAATGTAAATGTAATGTAAATGTAATGTAAATGTAAATGTAATGTAAATGTAATGTAAAGTAAATGTAATGTAAATGTAATGTAAATGTAATGTAAATGTTAGCGCCCCTTTAAGATATCTACTAACAGTCGCATTCTGCGCTTGTCCATAATATGTTAAATGTCATTACAAAGAAATAATATATTATATCAGATCAATATCCGGAAGACATGCAGTTTGCCAAGAAAGAGGCAGCCTATGGTGGATAATTATAATCAACTTTAATTAAAGAGCTAAGTTTAAATTATGAATGAAATGACGTAAGCCACTGGGCAGAACAAAGAACAGATAACGATGCGATAAGAAAGACAGTCTCCCTTTCCACAAGGTCACGCAGATCCAGAGGGAGGAGGAGCAGGAGGTCAATTGTAATTGAAATTACAGCTTTGTATAGCGCCACTTCAATAGCTACTCGTCATGACAGAGGACAGAACCAATCAAGAAGTAAGACGTACTAATTGTATTTATAATCGGAGAGAGATACAAAAGTGCCACTCCGCAATTCAGAGGCACTCTCGACCCAGGCCAGTGTATGTCTGTATATATACACATGTATGTTTAGATCTGTGCGCGAGTGTGTGTGTATGGGTAGGTTTATATGTGCATATGTATCTGTAAATATGTAATTGTAATTGAGCATTTATAAAGCGCCACTCAGTGATTCAGAGTCCTTCCCGACCCAGGTCAGCGCTGTCTCTAACAAATAAAATGGCCTTCAGGCATTTCCAAAACAGAGGAAGGGAAAGGCTGAGGCGCTCAAGACGCAATTCATGCGGAAGATGGTTCCAACTGGAGGGGCAGACATAAGCAAAGCTTCTGGATTGAGCAGTGACCTCTCGCATGCGAGGAACAACCATAAGACCTCTGTTGGTCAAGCGGAGATTGGAGCGACCAGGGAGTGAATAGACTGAGGCACAGAACTTGACAGAAGGTCTTGAAGCATGAAGCAATTGTGCATACGAGTCAAAAAACTTAAACTGGGTGCGCTGGGGCAGAGGAAGCCAGTGTAGATTAAAACCAACAAGATTGATTGATAGATAAATACAGATGTATATATTTTATACACATTACACATACAATTACACATACATTCATATATACACACACACACACATATATATATATATGTATATATACATATGTATATATATATACATATACGTGCAAAGACGTTGCCTTTAATTACTTAAAAATATGATCACGTGTTTGACCATACATGCACGCATAGCCTATACGTGTCGAAAGGTAAATGCGGGCGGCACCTTCCTTTGACGGCGTTTACATAAATTCGTCTGAAGTGATCTCTTCGTCAGACTGAAGGATCTTCTTCTGTCCCAAGAACAAACAAATCGACCGCAATCCTACGTCACAAGATGCGCTCTCCTCGTCATTATTTACCGTTCATGAAGGAATGGAGTATTGGCCACGTGCGTATAGGCCTACCATACATAACTATATCTACATATATCCGTAGACATGTATATGTACATAAACATAAATATACATATGTTTATGAACACACCTATATATGTAGATGTATATATATATATTATGTAGATATATATATATATATATATATGTAGATATATATGTTTATGAACATATGTTTATGAACACAGCTACGATTACATTACAGAAGTCCCAGATTATATTGGATTAGAATCATTAGATTATATTGGATTGGATTATATTAGATGGGATTAGTAGTGAACTGAACACCTGGTGACCCGGGTTCACTTAGGTTACCTCGTGAATTTACATGAAATTCCAAGCACAGATCATTGAACTCATCGGATTCCATTTGGATAGAATTCACTGCACTAAGTTCAACTGGCTTCTGAACTAAGTCAACCTCAGATAAGGTCATTAGAGGTAAGCTATGCCAAAGCAGGGTTATGTATTTATCAAGCTTACACGAATGATATAATCAGGTAAACTAGGACACCTGTACAAGAAATGCTAAGGTAGGCTACGAAAGGTAATGCCACGTAAGGTAACGTAACATCAGGTTGCAACAGTAAATTAGGGTTTAGTTAGATTAATTGCAACATGGTAAGGTAGGGTAATTCAAGGTATCATAAGGGAAGGGAAGTGACAGGGAGGTAAGACTAAATGAGGCAAGTTAAGTAAGCAAGTAAGTACGTGCTTAACTGAACCGCCTGCGAACACACTGCGGGAACCAGGGCTTATTCTAACGTGCAGCCAGACACAAAGAGTGCAGTTTGGAACGAAATTTTATTTGTGCAGTTAAAAATCAGATTTTGTGTAGTTAATTTTTGTAGACCTAATTGGCTTCCGACAATTTTCTTCTGGAAAAAAAAGAAAAAAGACGGGAAATCAAAAAAGTCATGAAAAATTTTGCTGGAAACTCTCGTTACTACCCCCACTCGAAAAATTCTTCCTTGCTAAAGTATTGTTACTACCCATCCTCGAAAAGTCTTGGAAAACTCTTGTTACTACCCCCCTATCGTTACTACCCCCCATCGAGAAAATTGCCCGGTTGTCAACTTTTCAAATATGTGGGATTACCCCCCCCCCCGACAGCAAGCAAGGGGAGTAGATTAAACACTGCGCACACGAACCCCTAGTTACGCCACTGCCCAGACCTCCCAATTCGGCCCTCATGTGCAGTTAATAAAATTCCTTAGAATAAGCCCTGGCGGGAACATCGGATAAGAACAATATGAGTACTAAATCACGAAATCACAGAAATCAAAAGAAAATCATAATATGCAATACAACAGACATCTATGGATCTGTGAGAGTAAGGTAAATCTATTTTACAAGCCTTCTGGCAGAGTAAATAACAGAAGGCACAAGCCTTGCACTGTTGCACACACTACCAGCTCAGTTTGCATATTTAAGAGTACATTATACGATCTCAGATGTATGTATGTCGGTATGTATTGTATCGATGCATGCAATCTATGTAGGTATGCATGCATGCACATATGTGTGCAAGTATGCATGCATGTATGCATGAATGTGTGTATGCATGCATGCAAGATCTATGCATATACATATATGTATGAACACGTGCCAGCATGCATGCATGTACTTGACTATCTAAATATTCATGTAGAGTATTTTAAAGAACCTCTTAACTTCACTCAAACCTGCTACCTGACAAATCTCATATGTTGCAGGTCAATGTCAATTGTTTTGGCCGACTGGATGGATAAATCCTTCAATTTACTCTCGGCACAACGTGTGGGTGTATGTCGAGTGTCCGTTTACAAATTCATGTGCATGGGTGAACACAGGTGCTTTTGGTCTTTACGCAGGGCAGAGCTGTCCCCTCTTGCAACATTCTATTCTGTTAAAAAAGGTGTTGACCAATTTGTTTAATCTTTTCCGACATGACATGGATGTTTTATCGACAAAAATGTCATAGACTTGAATAGACAGTTGGTTTATCAATCAATCAATCAATCAATCAAATTCGTTTATTTGAAATCAAGTTGACAATATTGCAGCTTGCTACTACAGAAATAAAAACAGTAAGGAAGGCGACTTAAGAGAGAATGATATTCATCTACAGTTTTCTTGCAGAGAAGTTAACAGGTTGCTCATCAGCCATTGGGCATAGAAGAATAGATAGCCCTGAGAGGCAGTCATAGGTATGAATACATGTTCTAGATACTTCATTTTCTTAGCCTCAACATATGAGGGTGGGTGGCAGTCCTTTCCCTGGCTGCCTCATCTTTCCAGTGTTCGGTCAGTGTACTCATTATCGGTGAGTTGGTTAGGGAGTGCAGATGTAGCAGATATCTCAAAACAAATATAATTTAAAAGAAATGTAGAAGAATCCTAATCTTAATAGAACGACTTCTATAATCAATCTAATCTACAGAGCCTTTACAGCAAAGTCCAAGACACTAAGCAATGGTTGCTTTGTCCAAATCACAATAAAAAATCCAATCCAAAAATAGCCAACTGGAGAAGTCAAGCTGATATTACACAGATTGGGAAAGTAGTACAGGTTGGTTACTGACAAACCAAAGTAATCAGTTTCCTATTTACAAGTTGCCTGATTTAAACCGAAATGGGGGGGGGGTGTTCTTAAAATAAACATTGCCCATAGTTGGAATATCCTAAATTAGAATTTAATCTATATTTAAACTGATTTATTCAGGTTCCTAGAATGCATCAGCAACAGATAATTTATAATGGTAGATCATAATGTATCATCAATGCGTTCAGAAGCGCCTCCTCCATGATTCTTCGTAAATCAGAAGCCGAACAAATTTCCCACCTACTTGCACTCGAATTATCTCATCTGACTTTTGCGCATTTGCATACATTTGCATAATATTTGCATAATAATCCATAAAATCGATGATCCCGTGCAGGCAACCGCTGTTTCAAACTTTCAGTGCGAGTTAACTACGAGCTGTGATACCAAACTATCGGATAATCGACAACAGCAAAACATTTGTCACATTTACATTTACTGAATAATTTGATAATGTAAATCCTCAGAATTTCTTCGTGTCAGGCAAAAGCTGTGTCAGGGAGACTGGCGCTATATAAAATCCAGTCCAGGTTGGTTGGCTTCGGTGTCATGTCAGAATCTGGGGAGGGGTCAAGTACAGCAGACTACAGTATGGCTTCTCTCACAATCATAAAAACTTTAAACTTCTAAAGCGCCACTTGAAAGCCAAGCGCAGGGCACCAGCTTATTCACGAGCGCTGATGTCTGTATGTATACTGGGACTGTGTGTGTGGGTTCGTATGCATGTATGGCTGTGTGTTTGTGGGGGAACGGACATTATCCCCCCCGGACATTATCCCCCCCTCGATTTTGCGTAGGACATTATCCCCCCCGGACATTATCCCCCCCTCTGTGTAAATATATGTATATGTACATATAATGTATTTATATATACATGTACATATGTTATCCTATATATATATAGATATATATGGATATATATATATGTATATATGTATATAACTTAAGACTTGTTAATGTCGCTCAGTTCATAAGCAGTACGAAACACTTTGACCGCCAGACCATTTCGGCAAGAATATTATACGATTATATCTTAGACTGGGGGGGATAATGTCCTACCCTGGGGGGGATAATGTCCGGGGGATAATGTCCGGGGGGATAATGTCCGGGGATAATGTCCGGGGATAATGTCCTACACTCGTGTTTGTGCGCTTGTATTATCCAGTTATTCACACAGTTCCTCTTTGTCTCACTCCTCTGGCATTCTATTCAAACTTCCATTCTGACCCCTTTGGGAGATCCTACCCTGGTCCATCCCCTTTTCTTTAAATTTTATCAGTACAACTATCTCCTTCCTCTCTGGACTCCCAGCAAAGGATCTTCTATGTATTTGGCATCTCTGGAGACAATCCCACAGACTTGACGCAGCACTCACGAATTGAAATTCTGACATTTCTACAACGCCCCAACACAATGAAGTCACACGGAACAAGCGCATGCACAGGTAGACCTGGGAGTCACTTTGGTCAGCCAATCTGACCCCACTTGACCCTAAAGTGACTTGAGGTCGACTTGAAGTCGACAACTTGGAGCCAAAACGACTTGATCCGACTTGGCAGAAAAACAACTAACTTCCGACTTAAAGTCGACTTCTGACATGATAATTACGATTTCGTACGGCCAATAGGGGCCTAATACAAAACTATCATGCCAATTTGCCGGGCAAGCATTAATTTCATATACTAATTGGTAATGAGGCCTCAACACCTGATGAATGAAATTGGTCAAAGTTTACTAGGCCTATTTTAAGCAGTGTTTTTTTGTGCTTGAACAGTTTTGTAATGCTCTAATGGGTTAGCAGAAGAATCTGTGGCGGACCGCGGACTGGTTGCACTGAATGGCTTGTTATAATGATACATTTTAATTCTGTTGCCATAATTATTTGGACACTAACCCCTAACGTATCAAATAGCAATGCATGCGTACCATCCTACTGCCTAAAAGTTCATTGATTTGCGCGCGTTTAGCTCTTGATAAGGTAGACGTGCTAACATTTTTATTAACATTTCGTATCGCCATTTTTATGAAACGCACGTGTGACGTCTTAACATAGAATAACAAATGATATAGATAAATGATAATCGATACCTATAAACAAAACAAGTAACTGTTTAGCACAACCGCCGCAACCGGCGTCGATAATACAAAATTAAACCACAGCCTAAGTAGGCTACGCGGTATAGACCGTAGAAGTTAGAACATGCTTCATTAATTTTTGCAAAAGCACTACAAAACTGCTTAAACGCTGCCGTGACCTCACGATCATTAGTGTGATCTGATAAATTTAGATTTATTTGTGTCTCAAGTCGGTTTAAGTCGACTTGTGGAGAAAACAACTTGAGGTCACTTTTCTGGACAAATTCGACTCGGGGGTCAGTTGCGCTAGGCAGAAACGACTCGACTCGACTTGGGATGCCCAAGTCGACTGGGGTCGACTTATTGGGGTCGACTCCCAGGTCTATGCACAGGCGCTCAGTGAGGCTTGGCTGCGGGTTGAGATTCAAAGGTCAAAGGTTAGAGGTCAAAGGTTAGAGGTCAGGCAGAGATAGGCAGACGGCTGCAGTGGATCGCTAACAGTTATACAATGCTTATTATCATATGACTGTTCCTTTTACTGCAATTGTCAGTTCAGTTTTTTAGACTGTTTTCTTCCAGTAGTTGTTTGTCTCGCACTAATAAAGATTAAATAAGCAAATAGAAATAACTTCCTTCCTTCTTTGTTTACTTGTCAACTTACTTCCTTAAATTGAGTATTACTTTTTACATATCAGATGACAACCTCCCCCCCACAGGTAAGCCAAATAGACTGGCCGATCACGTGACACTAAGCATCACCCGAGGCTTCAAACTGATGCATTACATTCATCAATTCTGAGTCACAGAAATGTTTCGAATTTGAT
The DNA here is from genome assembly GCA_020284085.1 of Aporrectodea caliginosa. NCBI lineage: Eukaryota > Metazoa > Annelida > Clitellata > Crassiclitellata > Lumbricidae > Aporrectodea > Aporrectodea caliginosa. The sequence continues at coordinate 422,032 of JACEVL010000488.1, read as the reverse complement.
TTTTCGGTTTCAGTTGATCAGGCACAAAACAAAGATCCATCAGGTTCACAAAGAGCTACAGTTTCACGGAGGCATAACAAAAACGCCTCCACCACCGCACTTACTATTTATAACCTTGGTCACCTGACCAAAACATTACTTGGATCAGCTGAATTAATTACTGTTCCGTAGATCACCTGCCACGAACATAATTACCTTAATCAGCTGACCTCATGTATCATCCAACTCTATACATACCTCCAGGGTGGATTCAAGGGGAGCGAGAATCCGGCCACAAGCCCCCCAACTGATTCTGTGAGGAGTTATTTCATTGAGGTGTCAATTCCCCAAACTGGTTTCGGTGAGTGGCCCATATTAACCCTTGTGAAGAAAAATCTGGAAACTATAGGAAACTGTTCCAAATAAGAGGAAAACTTTGCAACAGCATAAAACAATCCTGAGGCAGCAAAATGTAATAGATTAAATTCCAGGAAATTCCCAAAGTATTTTATTCCTTTTTCACATATTATACTCTTCAAACTCAACCAAACTGGAAAAAAAACGGATTGAATCAAATCTGATAAAATGATATTTGATCAAATCAGATAATATAATGTTAATCGGAATATAATCGATCAAATCAGACCGTATGAGATCAAATAAGAACATTATTTTCAATCAGATCATAAACCTGTGCTTCTGAAATGAAATTTCACAAATTTAGTAAAATATGAGGTGGGTTTTTGTCAACCGCCTTACGTTACCTATGGAAGCTAATTAATAATTAAATAGTTCCTGTTCAAAAATTAATTAGTTTACCCACAGCGTAGGCTGCATAATAATGTGGCTAAAGTAGGCTCTTGTTCTGTCAATAACCCTCCAGTAAACACCCTTTTGTGCAGACTCAGCTTTGCCCTCCAGTCACCCGGAGAGACACAGAGGCAGAGACAGAGATACAGACAGACAGAGACAGACAGAGAGTGAAAGAGAAACAGAGAGTGAGAGAGAGACACACAGCGAGACAGAGGCTTTGAAATCAAGGTAGGACAACAGACAGAGCAATTCTCTTTGTGTTGGTTCTCCATTGTTCATCCATCCATACATCCATCTATCCATTTATCCATCATTCACTGAAGCCAATGGTCAGCCTGTTCAATTTCATGCACATATCAAACACACACACGCACGAACACACACATACACACACACACACAGTCTGTGTACACTGTACAGGCAGATGAAATATTTCAGTGCAAACTCAGGTAGGCAGAAGAGGTCACCTTTGAAACAAACAATAGCAGATATAAGACACTGGCGCCATACATACACACATACACACACAATACACACACATACATACACATATATATACACAATTACACATACATATACACACATACACACATACATACATATACACACATATACACACATACACACACATACATACATACATACATGCATGCATACACACACATACATACATACATACATGCATGCATGCACACACCTATGTAAGCCTGCTCATAAATATGAAGTCTGTGCATTTTTGACTTGAGACTGACTTGGTCAGTTTAGATTTTCGTCAGAGTCAGAGAAAAACCATGAACTCCAATATCTGTATAATCATAGAAGTTGAATGTTGGAACACACAGTGCACTACACACAAGACTCGAAGGAAAGAGAAACAAAGGCAGACCAAGACAACGCTGGATAGATAATATAAATGAGAACATAACATCATTTGGACTGACACTAAGGGGAGCAATGAACTTGACAAATGACAGAGGACAATGGAGATCATTTATTCGTACCCATCGCCGCCAAGTGGCTGGGGTCAGGAACTGATGATGATGATGATGATGATGATGATGATGATGAATGTTTGAACAAACATCTGTCTCCTCTTAGAGCAATCTCCAAGGCTGACAGCCACTTGAACATCTACCAGCACACACCCGGGAATCTGTTACCTCAATTAAGGTCACCATGCTGCACGCCACCCCAAAACTTTTTAAGAGGAAGCTAGGAGAGATAGGCTATTACGCTTTACAGGTTAACTTGCTGTGGTTCTAACACAGACTACACATCTGCTGAACCACTTTAAACCCTTGTTGTGTTATGTTATGTTATGTCATGTTATGTAAACCTCAGGCTAACTCAGTTATAGTAGTATTATATGGACTACGAGGCTCATTTAGGCCAACTCCTACCCCTAATGTGGTCCCTAATAAAAATTATGTTCCCTTGATATGGTCCCCTTCACGTGGTTCCCTTAATATGGTCCCTTTAATATGGTCTCCTCATTAAGGTCCCCTATACATGGCCTCTTTAATATGATCCCTTAATATGGGCCCCTTAATATGGTCCTTTTAATATGATCTCTTAATATAGTCCCTTAATATGGTTCTTTTAATATAGTTCCCTATATATGGTCCCCTTAATATGGTCTCCATAAATTGGTCCTATATACAAGCTCCCCAAATTCTGAGGGTCTTTTTCATGGCAAGGTAGAAGGTATTGGTTAAACTTGTGCTGGGCATTCTGCCTTTCCACTTCTGATCCAACTTTAATTATACCATCTGGAGTAAATAACAACCATACCGTAGCATAAACGTTACATAACATTGCATATGTATGAGGGTCATTGGTTGTCTTGTATGTCATTGTATTTGCATTGTATAGAATCTGTAAATTTATCTGCATGTGTTAAAACATCACTTATGGGCTTTCCTTGTCACCATCTTGATAAATGATATCTACTACTGTATATACCTTGATCGACGGTTTCTATAAAGAATGAATTGAATAAAACATAATGCACATGTTAAAATTTATCGCATATGTAAATGTAATGCAAACTTTAAAAATAATGCACATATTATGCTGTACACAGTGCACACGTAAAACAACGCACGTGTCATAAAACAATACACATGTGTAAAAACAACGCACGTGTCATAAAACAATACACATGTGTAAACACAATGCACATCTCAAAAACAATACACATGCGAAAATATAATGCACATCCTAAAAATAATAAACATGTGAAAACACAATGCACATCTGAAAAATAACACACATGTAAAAACATAATGCACATCTTAAAACATTCACAACTTTAATAGTATTACTGTCTTCTCTCCATTTAGCCACACAGTATATCTTCCTACATACTTACCACACACAAAAAAGAGCCATCCTCATATCTAGCCAAGAGAAACAGCCATGGCTATGAAGTGTTAGCGACTTCTTTTTCTCAGCCTTGGCATATGATTGCTGATAGCCAGCCTCTCCCTTGCCACTTAATTAATCTTCTCACTGGCAGAGTACAGTCAGTGTACTCATTATAGCTGAGTTGGCTACGGGAGGGGGAGGGGGAGGGGGCGCAAGTGGAGCCAATATCCCAAAACAAATTTCTGCCCTGGCACGGATCTGAAACTCTGACCCCTAAGTAAACAGTCCAGCATGTCTACCACTAACCAATCCCACAGCCCACTCAAACACAAAAGGAGGTAGCTAACTAAGTGGAAGGTTGAAAGGGCATTTAAATAGGCAATTCCACCCTACTGCATCTGCCCAGTTTCCCCTCCTTCCTCATGGCTCATGAATATTCATTCAGTTGATAACATGGGCAGAGTTTTCTTGAGGTAAGAACATCTGTCAAGGTGCAATCTTTGGGGCAATGGAGACCCCCCCCCCTACCGCACAGTGGCATGCATATTCCCATCATTAACATCCTTCCCACAGACCTTCACCCTAAGTACAATAAGTACTTAAACAAAAACAAAATGAATCTAAGCAGTGCCAAGCTGTGTTTAGCACACGTGTGGGCGGTATATTCCATTGAACACCACATGAACTGTGCTAACTCAACCATCCATCCATCCAGGGCTGGTAAATGTGTACCAAAACGGTTGAGGTGTTGGGGAACGAAGGCTGATTGGCCTGTAGCGCGGAGAGTACGGGTTCAAGCCTCCACTCAAGCGGTTAACTACTGTGTAGGGACCTTGAGCATGACCTTCAATTAACAGTTGCTCAGCGCCATCGGCCCATCGATGTTCTGTCGTATGGTCGTGTGTGCACTTCTGAATTTTGGAAGGAGAGTAATATCAAATACAGTTGTATTGTATTGTATAAAGAAGTCCTGTGTTGTAACTGCTGCACCTCAGCTAAAAACTCCTTCGACCTCAAGGCCTCTGGACCAAACTTCTGACGAGTTTCCAATGGAGGCATGTAGGCCTACACAGATGTGATGGAGGCATGTACACCTGAACTGTTTCCCATCCGATGTTATCACAACGGAGTCATTGGATCCCATCTGATTTTATCTTATTCGAAATTTATATAACAACCTAACCTACTCGAAATGATGGCAACAGAGCCTTTGAGAGGCTCCACAACTGGTGCTATATAAATGATGAAATATATACACATACATATATAACTGTGTTTACAAACGTACACAAATATATACATAAACTCAAAATTATTTACATTTATACATGTACACATGCAGACATAAAGACATACTCTGATGAATCTCAGTATAAAGGGGCTACAGAAATTTGTGATTACAATCACAATACATACATGTATATACGTATACACACAAAACACATACATACATACAAGCGCCTGAAAACTGTTCTTTATGACCTTGCTGGAGTCAGAAGCACCTCTGAGTAGTTTCTTTGAAGAGTTGCTATATAAATACTTGAAATAAATGAATGCATCAAAGCATACATTCATACAAACAACCAACCACAGACATACGCACATCAAACTGGACCCACTCAGAGGCTCTTAAGACGTGCTACACAAGTGTACTGTTACATTACATCACATTACATTACACACACGCACAGTCGCACACACACATATACAAATGCGTACATACAAACACACACACACACACACACGCACACGCACACACACACAAACACACACACACACACACATACATACATACACACACACACATACATACATACATACATACATACATACATACACACATACACACACATACATACACATACATACACACACACGCACACATACAAATGCGTACATACGCACATACAGTAGTTGTCTAATTGGAAAGAAACCGCCGATGACTCACCGGAAGGTCAACAGTCATAACGGACCCATCGAGCAGCTGGATCTTGCAGGGGAGCAGGTCCTTCTTCGACGCCGTCAGGGTGTCCGTGGCCCCCGCCGGGGCCCCATCCGTCTGGTCTACCCCTGCGGGCACAGGACGCCCCGTGGCCCCACGCCCCACGCGATGTCTATTGAGAAACGATATTAGCTTCGCCATGCCCAGTGTCTGTCTCTATCTATGATCTATAGTCCGTGTTTGTGGCTGCTTTAAAATAAACAAAAGCCGTTGTTGATTGAACAATAAACGATTGTCGAGTCAGAAAGACAACACAGCCTCGTTTCCGTTATATGACACAATCGCCTAAAAGACAACCTCGTTCTGAGACGACGTGTCTCACCTTTGACCCCCGACAGCCAATCAAGGTGTGCGCAGCCGCAGATCACCGCTGTGCAGGTGAGCGGTTGGACGCGACACTCGCCAGGTGGCCAGGGTCAATCGAAAGGTGGCGCTATTAGGGTTGGCGTCTTTGCTTGCCAAAGAAATACTAAACGCCGGTGGCATTTTCGCCGATCCAAGGTGAGTACAGCAACAATTATCGGACTAATCAGGGCAATTTATCGTTTTTGCACTCTACATTATTTTATATAGGATAAGTTTAAGCAGAAGTTGGATTGATAACAATAACTCTTGCTTCGGTCGAAGCTGAATTGATGAAAATAATTTTTGCTTAAATAGAAGCTGGATTGATGAAAAATATTTCTTGCGTAAGCATAAGATGGATTAATGACATTTACCCTGGACATTGGTATTGAAATGCCATGTATATAAAATTATTTAGCCAGGAAAAACGATAAATTATTCTGATTAGTCCGATAATTTTTGCTGTACTCACCTTGGATCGGCGAAAATGCACGCCGGTGCATGTATCTGAGGATTATTTAGTTATTTAGCTCCTTTCAAGGGTGATAATCGTTACTGTAAACAACAAATTTCTTAAGCGCTATTTTAGAGCTGAAGCACGGACCATCAATGCAGACCATCGCCTAATATTTTGGACGTTTGACAACGGCATTAAGCTATATAGCGACGTCATAGATTGAATTAGGTTAGATTAGATTAGAGTAGGCCTAGATAGAAACGCCAATCAAGATGCTAGTAAGTTGATGATAATTATATTCTACAGATCTTGTCTGTTACCAAACTTAATGTAATAATTTATAATAACGCGTTTTATTGTAGCCTAATATTTCGGTAGGCTATAGGCAGTGTTTAATCTAGACGTCTCTGGGGGAGTAAAGTTTCCCCCCAGGATCGAGTTCCCCTCCCCAAAAAAATTAAAGAGATGAAATTTGTGCCCCAAGAAAAATTGAAGACATGTCATTTTGTAGAATATTGTCTTGGAAAATTCCTGGAAAATTTTTGAGCTCTTGTTCTTGGAAACACTCGTTACTACCGCCCCTCAACTTTTAGAATAAGCTGGATACCCCCCCAGAACCCTCGAATCCCCCCCGACAGCAAGGGGACTAGATTAAACACTGGGCTATAGTAGATGTTTACATTATTCGAATGATTCTACTAATAGTGTTCTTTTTCTTTCTTGTGGTTCTCTGCCTCTTAGGCAGGTTCAAATGTCCGACGTCGCCACTCCTCTCGTTGTTGGGCCTCTTCTTTCAGTTTCCTGTAGCCGTTTGTCATCATCCAATCCAGCATCATCTGTCTTGGTCTTCCTCTTGTCTTCCTCTTGTCTTCCTCCCCTTCATTTTTCCTTCGATGACCGTTCGTAGTAGTGAGTCTCCTCTCAGCGTGTGCCCGATCCATTTCCTTTGCCTGTCTATTATTGTATCTTCTTTCAGTTTCCTGTAGCCGTTTGTCATCATCCAATCCAGCATCATCTGTCTTGGTCTTCCTCTTGTCTTCCTCCCCTTCATTTTTCCTTCGATGACCGTTCTTAGTAGTGCACGTCGAGTCTCCTCTCAGCGTGTGCCCGATCCATTTCCTTTGCCTGTCTATTATTGTGCGTATAAGGACTCTTTCTTCTCCAATTATTCCCAACACTTCTTCATTTGTCATATGTTCTGTCCAGCTGATTTTTTTCCATTCTTCTCCATGTCCTCATTTCGAAAGCTTCCAGTCTTCTTATATCCGCTTTTCTCATTGTCCATGTCTCAGATCCATACAGCACCACGCTCCATACTAGTGCCTTTATCATTCTTATCTTTAGATTCCTGTTTAGTTTTCCTCTCAGTAATTCTCTTCTGTTTGAGAATGCCTCCTTTCCTATTGCTATCCTTCTTTTAATTTCTCTGTGGCAGTTGGCATCTGTTGTGATCATACTCCCTAGGTAGCAGAATTCTTTGACTTGCTCTATCTGTTTTCCTCCAATGTGTATTCTGATTACAGTTTCCTTTCCTTTACTTATCTTCAATACCTTTGTCTTTTTGATGTTAATCTTCATTCCGTATTCGGTTGATGTTGTGTTTAGCCTATCCATCATTGCTTGCAGTCCTTTCTGGTTTCTCGCCAACATTGCCTGATCATCTGCAAACCTTAATGCCTTTATCCATCTTCCACCAACCTTTATCCCCCTCCTCCATCTCCTCTACTGCCTCTCTGACAAGCTCTTCTATATAGATGTTAAATAGTAATAGTGACAAATCGAGGATGGTTGAAGACAAGACAAACCCTCGGATCGAGGATGGTTGAAGACAAGACAAACCCTCGGATCGAGGATGGTTGAAGACAAGACAAACCCTCGGATCGAGGATGGTTGAAGACAAGACAAACCCTCGGATCGAGGATGGTTGAAGACAAGACAAACCCTCGGATCGAGGATGGTTGAAGACAAGACAAACCCTCGGATCGAGGATGGTTGAAGACAAGACAAACCCTCGGATCGAGGATGGTTGAAGACAAGACAAACCCTCGGATCGAGGATGGTTGAAGACAAGACAAACCCTCGGATCGAGGATGGTTGAAGACAAGACAAACCCTCGGATCGAGGATGGTTGAAGACAAGACAGTGGACATCCTTGTCTCACACCTCTTCCAACGTTTCCTGGTTCCGAGTACTCTCCATCTATTCTTATTCGCATCTTTTGTTCCATGTATAAGTTTCCTATTAATCTTCTGTCTCTCCAATCTATTCCCATCCGCCTCAATGCATGTAGTAGCCTTCTCCAGTAAACTCTATCAAATGCTTTTTCATAATCCAATAATAATACTAATAGTAACCACAGTATTAATAATTACAATTATTTATACTGTGTAGTAACCTTCGAACCACCTTGACAGTAAAAAAGTTCTTAGAAACGTTGGAACTGTTTAAATTAGTCAACGGACTACAAGTAAACTGCGTCATGAAAAGAGACGAACAAAGAGGGAAATTTGGAAGTGGTCATATTTCGAAAAGCGATTCAAAGGTCATCAGGTCATCTGCTGGTGTTAGCATAGCATGAATATTTTACAGGAGGCGATAGATAACCCATAGCATGGGTCCGTAGGTCTATTATTAGAATACAGACAGAACGCTTTGAGCTCTGACCTGCATATCTGGTTGCACGTATTGAACTTTTCTGAATTCTGATTAACCCATCCGCATAAATAATGGCCTGAACAACAGACACAGTAGCCTACAATATTTAAACACAGATATTGTAGCCTACAGATGTATAAGCCTACGCAATGTTGTAAATATTGTGTAATGTAGGTGGGCCTACACTTTTTTCGGTTCCATACAAATGTGTGGCTCTCGCTAACGCTAAGGCCCGCTATACGGCCTACATGCTTCAAGCTGTTGCCCGAGCTTAGAGTCAAGTGGCGCTTTATAAATTTAGAGTTTACGATAACGATGTTTGTAGGCCTATAACGGCCTGCGCTCTTCTCTCATGTGTGTAACTAGATGTGCTTTTCTAAAGTTTAGAAACGTGTATGATGCGTTAACAAAGTATAAATTTACCCCAAACCGTTTTACAGCGATGTACATGTAGGTCATCGCGTCAAGAACAGATAAAACCAGTGGCGTAGCAATGGGTTGTGCAGGTTGTGCAAAGCACAAGGGTACACGGCGTTACAGGGGCCCCCGGCGGTCAGACCGTCAGAGGGGCTTTCCTTTCAGAATGTTATCAAATCAACTTAACCAAGCCCAGTTTGCTACATCGGTAGGAGCGTATTGGCTGCGTCTCATCAGCCTGGTTGCCTCAACTGGCTTCAATGGCTTTGCTGGTGTAGGCTACCTATTGATACGAAACGACACATAATAGTTATCAAAGCGCGAGCTACCAAGTCACCCAATTAGCACCTTAGTCCCTTTTCATGACACTTTGTCTTAATTGCATTTTGTCTTAAATCCCTTACGTTGTCTCCGTACTTTCAAGGAATGAGGTAATTTACGTCACTATTTAATGTCATGATTTGAGAAATAAATTGCACAGTACCAGAAATAAAATATATAAAAGTTATTTGAATTTCTAAGTAGGCCTAATCCAATAATGCGAAATGTTGTCTTTATATACAGTAATCTCCGATTGACTGATAAACTGACTGATATTACTCCATATCAAGTTTTATATAAGTAAAAATTGTAAGTACAATTGTTAATAAAGTAGACTAGTCTACACTCTACAGTTACAACGTTTAGTTTTTGATTATGTTAGTTTATGCTAGTCAGCATGGACTTAGCCTATGTGGACTTATGTTTACAATTCAAATCAGAAAACATTTAACATTTTTAATTTCTCAATTTCTTATTCAACAAACATATAAAAATAAAATGATTGTTGTAGCTTAATGTTAATTAGTTGGGTTATTTGCTGATTAAAATTAAATTGTTTAAATACGGTTTTTACTTTTAAAATGCAGTACAAGATGTAACAAAGTGAAATTATTTTCTTGTTTCGTTTTTTCCAGTTTTCCGTTTTTTATTTTGTTGTTGTTGAAAAGACGACGTTTTTACGTTTTTTTCAGTTTTAACCGTTTTTACCAACTATGGTTCTAAATTGACTTAAATAGCACAATTTGCAATTAAGATGCAGGGGATACTTTTTGAATGGGGGTTGATTTCGTACGACTCATGGGGGATACTTTTGCACGAGGGGGATAGTCCCTCACGTTCAGATTCATCCGGCCGGATACTTCATTTCGCTAAGGGGATATAATTCTAATGGGGATACTCTATTTCGTGACACCAGCTTGCCACAGCGCAGTATCATTCGGCTTCAGGCGGTCATCAACGCTGCTGCTCGTCTGGTATTGCGACTTAAAAAGTTCGACCACATTTCAACCGCGATACAAGACGAGCTTCAGTGGCTGAGAGTAGCCGAGCGCATCAAGTTCAAACTCTGCATCCTGGTTCATAAATGTATGAACAACTGCGCACCAGGCTACCTGGCAGACAGGGGTGGACTGGGGAGTTCAAGCGGCCCGGGAAAAAAACAAAAAGCGGCCCTAACTTCATGACTTTTATTTTCTTTGTGCATTTTTCATGCATACCCGAGGGCCAGTGACCTCCAAAGTCATGGGTCACTTTACAAATTACATTATGCAATAACAAAAAACGATAAATCGCATATATAATTTATAATTATATATAAAATATTAAGAATGCGTCAACTCAAGTTATAAATCAATTTATTCGGACTCACTGTGATGGTATTATTGCTGTTTAATAATAATATTTCCAAGAAATTTCCATGATCGATTGTATCGTCGTTTAATGTATATGCAGCATCATTTTTTGACCGATAACTGAGACCACGTTTTCCAATCATTTTCAGAATCTCAATTACTCTTTCCAGCACTTGTCTCTTTTCTTGAACTTCTTGGTACCTTCGTTTACTTTGCTGAGAGAATAAAATGCTATCAATGTCTCTTCCACTTACAGACATTAAATGAGCTTCCACACACTTCTCGTGATATTTGCTGTTTTCATGTTCCTCTATTCTTTGATGCACATGTTTCCAGGAATTCATTCCCGTTGTGAATGAGTTCATATCGTCAGTCTTGCCATATGCTAAGCATACTGTGCAAAACAATGCTTTAGATTCTTTACAGTATGACACCCAATTCCTATTGATACCATTGCTTCTGAAAAATACCCGATACGCATTTGTAAATGGTAGATCAGTTTCACTCACACTAGGTTGTATTGGGTGAAATTTAAAAAACGATTGTAAAGTATTCTGTCGAGGACGTTTGAAATAGTAACTGGTGTTTTTATCATCGATAACTGAAGTTTCTGTCACTTCTTCTGAACTATCATTCTCGGCATTTAGATCTGCCACTGCCAGCGTTGTGTTGTCAGTTAACTCCGACGGCTCCGTAACATTTTCTAAATGTAAGGTGGGAATAAAGTTTGTTGGCACGACTGATTGGACCGAATGCTGATTGTTTTCATCGTTTCGATTTGTGTCGGGTTGTTTACTTGCAGAAGGTGTTTGTTGAGAGCTGGTGTCTTCAGTTTGAATTGGAGTGGCTTTAAATAAATCGACTAGATTTCGGCATTTAGCTCCATCTTTACCAAGAATCTTTAGTTTCTTATCTCTTACTTTCTCCGCACCACCTTTACATTTACGTTTCGGATTTATATCACTCATAACCGTAACATATCTTATTTAATTAATATTACTTATTACTAACTAACAAATTTAAAAGAAATTTTATCAAAACAAACTCAGTGGAAGACGCCGGAAGTAGAATGGAAGATGTAAATTCTTATCTAACATGGCGGCCGCTGGCTGTACGGAGCACTGTAGGTAAGTAAGTATGCATTGCTCTTTTTCAGTTAATTTACAAACCGGTTAACCGAAACTAAAAACCGGTTAACCGATGCCGCAATTTTTTGTAAAAAACCTGTATCATCTGTACTAAATTGATTAAATTATTATATCACCGGTCCTGGCGGCCCACCGGGAATCTTCCCGGTGTCCCGGCGGCCCAGTCCACCCCTGCTGGCAGACAAGATCAGGCCCCTATCGAACGATGTCAATAGGTCGCGGCTGCGATCTTCAAAGTCCGCTGATGTTTTTGTGCCAGCCACTAAAACCAAAGCGGGTGATCGAGCCTTTCGGGGCGCCGGTCCACGTGCCTGGAACAGTCTTCCTGCACCCATTCAGGAAACCAAAAGTTTATCGCTTTTCAAAAAACAGTTTAAAATGCACTTATTACGTAACAATGAGCATTAACATTTGCGCTGACAGTAGACAGTTTTGTGAATCGTTCTAGAAGGAGCTCGCTACCAATTAAGCTGTATAAATAGTCGTAATTACAGTTACAATTACAATTACAATTACAAAGTCAACGTCCTTCTGTTAATAACCGAAATTACTTTTTATTTTATCAGGAAACGATTTAACGCTTGCCTACAAAAATTCCTTCATGTGGTGATGAGACTTCAGTTTAGGTCGCGAACATTAATGTATGCTTGTACCTTATTAAAAAGGTGTGCGTTTACAGCCCGAGTTTAGAAACACAATGTAGATGCACTAATGTGAAATCTTACTCACAGTTTCAATTTATGTCTACTTTTAGATTAAAGAGAATTTATCAAATTAGATTTCATTCGTGTTTTTAATGTGAGCAGTGTATAACGTCAGCTGAATAAGTTATTTGATTACAAAATAAACACTGTGTACTTCCTTCCTTCTCGCCAGAGGGCCATATCGCATTGTAATAATTATGCTTAAAGAAAAACCTGGTCGAATAGTAAGTAAGTAAGTAAGTATATTCTTTAATAAAACCAATTGCATATCCGCACTCTGGTGTACATTAGGCTGACCAGACGTCTCGGTTTTCCCGGGACAGTCCAGATTTTCTGCTAGATGTCCCGGCTGCCGGGAAAGGTAGGCCAAACTCTAAATATGTCCCGGTTTTTAAAAACTGACCTGACTTTCCGATCTTATATATGATGTATTTCATGTGCGTTTGTCATGTGATCAAATTAAGGATTATACTTACTTACTTCATCAACGTTTCCTTGATTTTACTACTGGGATCTGGCGAGTCAATTCATTTTTAATCTCACTTTAATTTATTACCGTGCATAATACCGGTACGGTAATACCTATTCCGGTTCTAAACGTCATGTTGTCTTAGTGACAATATTCTGATCAAACACAATTTCATAAATAATAATTTTTAATTTAAAATCTAAATCATACAATTTGAAACGAAATTACTGAAATAAGATTATAAAATGTAAAAACGAAAATGTTCTTTTAACGACGATCTTATTTTGGTCAGATCAAAAAAGTCGATTATCAGAAGAAACTCTTGAAGCTGTTATGATAGTGAAAGTGAATATGGAAGAAACATGATTGTGTTGAATTTTATTATTATTATTGAATTTTATTATTATTATTATTATTGAATTTTATTATGACAGAATATTAGCAGACAAAAAGCTGTTAAGAAGCATACATTCAAGCGCCGCCAAATATGAGTGACTGATTTGATAAATTTAGAATTTAATTTTAAATTTAAAAGCATGATTTAATAAAACCTTTCACTTAGTCTTATAGTCTTATACCAATATAACAAGCATAAAATAGATATTTGTGAAAGTTATATTATATTAATTATTGACAACATCACAAATTAATTTTGTGATTGAAGTGTCCCGGTTTTTAGTTTCCAATATCTGGTCAGCCTAGTGTACATACATCTTAACAACAATCAACAGTTAATGTCAATACGAGTACAACATTCTAACAATAAACGTCTTTCGCTGTAAATTATCTGCAAGAGGTACACAATGGTCGTGCGATCGCGTTCGGTCGCAGGGTATATTGTTGGGGCTTTTGGTGGAAGTAAACTATGCAGTACGTGGCCCTGGTTCATCAGGACCGCAGAGAAAAGACGGGTGTCAGCTTCAAGACAAAGCCACTCAAATTTTGGGTAGTCTTCAGGAAGATACCGGAGGCGGATTAGCTTGCTTATTACTGATTGAAGTCGGCATCTATCCTGTTGTCCCTTTCCACTCGTATTCATACAATGATGGATCTGGTTATTTATAAAGCGGGTTTTAACGCCATAGCTAGCTTTACGCCAGAAAAGTTGTGATACAGATACTTTACAATAATTTTGAAGGTCTGGGTTGCTGAAAAAATAGAAATAATAATTATTATATTGCCGCAACATGATTGTTCGCCAGATAGCGTTTCCCATTTGTTTGGCGACTAGAGAATGCATAAAATTAATAAAACTGCCCATAGGCCTAACATTTGAAGAAAAACTGCGATAAATAGAATTAAATTAAATTAAAATATTATGAGGTTTCGGGACCATCGAGGTAATAGAAGAACTACTGTAACGTAAAGCAAAGAGCAATATATTAGCCTATAGGTCAGTTCTCAGCGATATGACTCACAATGTGAAGTTACAGAAGTGTTAACAATATTAATATTGGATCTAAACTTCATTCAGATAAGTTAAGTGTATTGCATGACATTATGAAATAGCTCTAGATTTTTGTTTGGTGGATGTATACAAGAAGAAACTAATATCATATTTAGTATCTTATTAAAGCGGCCCTTGTATGTAGGCTAGGCCTATGTACTTGAGCTTAACGACACTTTTTCATATCGAAGATGATTAGTGTCGGAGGCAGAGTACAACCTCGTACTCCACGTTTATATTGCGACCGAGCCAGCCGCAGTAAATATCCGAGATATTAATCTCTGATAAACTGATCGACCGGGAATCGAACCCGGGCCGCCGGCGTGGAGAGCGGGCTGCCAACCCACTCGGCCACTCAGCGGCCGTTGTACGGAGTTCCTCGTTAGTATAGTGGTGAGTATCCCCGCCTGTCATGTCGGAAGACCGGGGTTCAATTCCCCGACGGGGAGTCCTAATTTTTCGCAAAACGAAATTTTTATGGACGTAGTCGTTATTAGGATACAGGTTTAAAAAAAGCTATATTAGTAAGAGCTAGGAACGAATTTTGTTATAACAATATTATGCCCCATATGATTAAAATAATGCATTCATTTTCATGTAATATGCCGAAGGGTTCCTAAAACTGTTTTTAAGCAGGGCTAGAGTTGTAAACGTCATAGAAGGAAGAAGAAATTTAGTTTGAAACCATTAGAATTATATTACAAGACAGTAATTTAAAAAAAACATGTTTGTATTGTGCTTTACGATAAACCTGTGATAGCCTATTAGCTAACAGAAATTTATTGATAATGATATAATTTAATTTCCAGATCGCAATGGTTTTGTATACAGTTATTATATATAGGCTAAACTGAATCAGAGATATTGACTAACGTTGTAATTCGTCGATTAAGCTAAGTTTAAAAGTAAATTGTAAATTAGTCAACGTTGTTCGATAAATATACGTTGGTTGGTTAATTGCTGTTTAACGACACTTTGTCATAACAAGGTTGATTAGCTTCGCCCTCCTCCTTTTCCAGGCTTGGGACTGGCACTACCACATGTAGGGTAGTGGCGGAGTTTAAAAATCGTAGCAAGATTATAACAATACTGTGGTGAAAGACTTAATTTAAGGTGTCTTACATGAGGCTTGAAGAAATAAAGAGAAGAATAGTCATGGGAAAAGATGCCTTCTATAAGAGAAAGGAATTAATTAGAGGAAACTCAAATTTAGTCGAGTAACGTGCCTGTGCATTTTTCTCCAGTCATTTCAAGTTGATGTAAAAGTTTCGTTTTCACTACCAATTTGAAGGTAATGGTCTGTAGATCAATATTCGTCCGAGGGGAAAGCATGCCGATAAAAATTGAAGCGTGGCTGCGTGTGGACCCGAAAACCCCCTCTGGCCTATGGGAAATATGTGTATTTTCTCCAGTCATTTCAAGTAGATGCAAAAGTTTCTTTTTCAGTACCAATTTGAAGGTAATGGTCTATAGACCAATATTGGTCCGAGGGGAAAGCATGCAGATAAAAAAGAAGCGTGGGGGCTCGAAAACCCCCTCCAGCCTATGTAAAATATGTGTATTTTGCTCCAGTAATTTCCGGTAGATGCATAGGTTTCGTTTTTTCAGTACCAATTTGAAGGTAATGGTTTCTAGATCAATATTGGTCAGAGGGAAAAGCATTCACATTAAAACATGATGCATGGTGGGGTTCTAAACCCCCTCCGTATTTTGCGAAATATGTGGATTTTACTCCAGTCATTTCAAATAGATGCAAAAGTTTATTTTTCAGTATCAATTTGAAGGTAATGGTCTATATATCAATACTGGTCCGAGGGGAAAGCATTCAGATAACAAAAATAAGCGTGGGGTTCGAAATCCCCCGGCCTATGCGAAATATGTAAACTGTTGTAACTTTTGATTGGATGGTCCGATCTGAACATACTTGGTATTTATTAATTTTTTGGTATTCTTCTTCTTCTTCTTTGTCTTCTTCTACTACTTCTTCTTCTTCTTCTTCTTCTTCTTCTTCTTCTTCTTCTTCTTCTTCTTCTTCTTCTTCTTCTTCTTCTTCTTCTTCTTCTTCTTCTGCCGAAATTGTTGTCCCCATTACCGCGGTATTACCGCAACAGTTGTCCCCATTACCGCGGGATTTACCGCGGTTAAATTCCCCATGTCACTCTCTACTGCTCACTGAAATATCCTGAAACAAAAGATCGCTTGAATGATTTTTCGACAATAAAGATATACAGCCTACCGTATATTAAAATGAAAATATCATCACCATGTTGTCAAATTTACTGTACTGATTAGGCCCCTAGATGTACATGTATTTACAGATGTTGCAGCGTAATAGGCCCTACAATGTAGGCCCTAATTAGTAATTGCTGACATTTTATATAACGCGTTTTCGAAATTATTCATTTTTGTTAATATAGAGAGCAGAAGGAGAAAAAAGCAGTCCGCGAAGCTAACCTTGCAATATGAGGCAGCAATGCATGGTATTGTTAGCGACTTCATTGTCTTAACCTCGGCATATCAGGGCGGGTGGACAATCCTCTCCTCACCGTTTCGTCTTCCCACCGACAGTGTACAGTCAGTGTACTCATTATAACTGAGTTGGCTGACCGGGATTTGGGGACTTGAATCCCGATCTGTCGTTTGACAATCAAACACACTATAGCCACTTATATATGGCATCTTAAAAAATATAAAAAATAATGTATATATATACATATATATACATATATATACTGTTGGGAGATGCGAGAGAGGTAGTAGTAGAGAGGGAGAGGAAGTGAGACAGAGGTTCTTTTGGTCGTATGTGTAGAAGGGTGTGAGAGTCGGCTAGATGGTAGTGGGAGTGAGGTTGTGTGGACTCGTTGGTGCGTTTACGGATGTTTGGTTGGTTGTGTAAGAAGGAGGGGCAGAGTAGCTTTGAAGATGTGTAGGTGGTAGTGTACGTATGTGCTAGTACCTGTGTGGGTTTCTTTAATATGATGCTTACATGTGTTTGTCAGTGTGTATTTAAACCTCTGAAAAGGGGACGAGAACTCTCTCTCTATCTCGTGCGATTGCGCTGGTTGGATGTGTCGTCAAGTGCTTTCAACGTGTGTCGTGAATAAAGTGTTCTTTATGAGAAAATACCGGGTTTCTTCCAATATTTTGGGACCTACAAGACTAGACAGGAACGAGAACCTAACAATACATATATATACATATATATATACGCACATATATATATATATATATATATATATATATATATATATATATATATATATATATATAGACAGCCAGATAAGGATATAAGTGTATGCTTATACAGCGCTTCTTCAAGAAAACTCACAAGTGTTTCTCCCGACTTGACTACCATCTACAAGACTACCATCGAACAGAATCATCTTCAACCATAGAACGAGTAACTTATGCGCATATTACGAATATTAAGAATTTTAGAAATTTACGAATATTGACGAATATTAAAACTGGCCAACGAATATTAAGAATATTAAATTATTTTTAGTTCTTTTAATTCTTTATTCTTTCAAATCCGGGATTAATTGTAAAAAACAGTCAGTGCCAAAAATAGTTACATATTAGGCCTACTACAGTTACTCAGCCAAATGCAGACCTAAGGTGGGTAAAATAATACTTTCATTATATCGAGTGGCGTAGCTAAGTGTTTGGCGCCAATACGAATGACAGAAATTTAAAACACATAATATAGGCCTACGAGTTTACGATTCAGTTGCATTCCATATCCGTGGCCTATAAGCCAAATCAAACCAAGCGCAGAGAGACAGACAGACAGACAGAGACACAGAGAGAGACTCCTCTGCACCGTTCAGTTGAATTGACTTGTATTGGGTATATGATTTCTTTGGCTCTGTTTTAAATTTAATGCCAGTTGTCTGAGTCATGACCCTTGGATAATATCTTATTATACAGGAGCACTTGTCCGAGGACACTTTTTTGATAATGACACTGATGACGATGATGATGATGATGATGATGATGATGACGATGATGATGATGATGATGATGATGATGATGAATCACCATTAAAATTTAGCGTGCAAATGATACTTTTTATTGTTGTAATGTTGCCAACAACGTAGGGTGAGCAATAAGCATGGTCCCGCTTCGGCTACACAAAACCAAAACTTGTCTGAGGTTCCCGGACCCCTGGTCATGGTCGGATTTTTTCACAGAGTTCCTCAAGAGTAGAGCAAGATCTGGGTAAGAAGCCTAAGCGTACCACCGTACAGATCACAGCATTAAGTATAGCGCCGTAAAACCACCGCACATGTACTGAATAAGTAGTCTTAAATTAGTTGTAAACAAAGCAAAAACAGTGACGTCATCAATGAATATTTACGAATATTTACGAATATCAAAAATGCCCTAATATTCACGAATATTTACGAATATTAAAGTCTGATGTCACGAATTCTCGTTCTATGTCTTCAACCCGCTGAAGAAACTACTAGAAGCATGGAAAGCAGAGGAAGCTAAGGTCGCATGGAAGCCAGTTCCAGAATGAGGGACCGACAACTGCAAAGCTTCCACGCTCCATTGTATAGAGGCATACTCGACGGGGTACAATTGCAATTGCAATTGTAATTAGTAACTTCTATTATGCCGGTGTCTAATGCACAAGGCATCAACCGATGGCACACCAAAACCAATTCGTAATCAGCTCAATATCCAGAAGATCTCTCCGTGAGACCGAGACAGCGGCGGGAATTACACCATGCATGCAGGGCAAGCCAGGGCAAATGCCCTGGTTAAAAAGCCCTTGCCCTGGTCGTTGCCCTGCCAGAATTTTTGCCCTGCCGAGAATTTATTTGGGGCATAAACCGCCCCAGCACAGGCTGCACTGCTATGGTTACTTGTATGACTGCCGTGGATATGCATTCCCTGGTAACAAGAAATGTCTGGCGCCACCTCTGGATAGAGAGGCCTGCAGTCTATGAAGGATAAACAAATTGAAATCAATCAGCTTACTATGTGTAACAGTACTGATGATGATGATGATGATGATGATGATGATGATGATGATGATGATGATGATGATGATGATGATGATGATGATAGTTCGTGCAGTCATTCAAAAGAAATGTTAGAATAAATGACCTTGTGAGATGCATTGTGCCATCGGTTGATGACTTGTGCATTAGACACCGGCACAGTAGAAAGTTGCTAATTACATACTAATTTCGTATTATGATGGATAAAACTTCCAAGCGTTAAAGGATAACTACTAAACGCTGTAAGAATTAAGTTAGATATCAGCTAACTTTTAAAACCCGCAAATAATATTT
This sequence comes from Aporrectodea caliginosa, assembly GCA_020284085.1. Classification (NCBI taxonomy): domain Eukaryota; kingdom Metazoa; phylum Annelida; class Clitellata; order Crassiclitellata; family Lumbricidae; genus Aporrectodea; species Aporrectodea caliginosa. The sequence goes on along the minus strand of JACEVL010000488.1, from coordinate 402,250 downwards.
TAATGGTACGCAACTTAGATGCAACGCAATCTTAACTGTTAATAACTGAAATTATTTTTTATTTTACCAAGGAGCGATTTACTCGCTTCCCTACAAAAATGTATAATTTCGCTAGAGTTCAAGGAACTGACGCACTCCCACGTCTTAATTTCGCTTTCGACGAACATTAATGTCAATAGTTTACGTTATTAAAAAGGTGTGCGTTTACACCCGAGTTTAGAAACACAATGTAGGTGCACTAAATGTGAAATCTCACTAACAATTTCAATGTATGTCTACTTTTGGATTAAACACAAATTAGCAATTTAGATTTCATTCGTATTTTTAATGCAAGTAATATATTAAGTCAGCTGCATGAGTTATTTGATTAAGAAATTAACTATATGTAATTCCTTCCTTCTCGCTAGAGGGCCATATCGCATTGGAATTATTATGCTAAAAGAATAACAATGGCACTAGGTTGAGTGGTGGTCCTTTCAAATCAAATCAAATCGTTCTTTATTGTTTCTCAATTTTAGTTACAGTCTTTGAGAACATCACAATTGAAAACAAACAATTATTTAAAAGTAGGTACAAATTAGTTGGGTAGAGAAACAAAGGGAGATCCAAAAGGGACCTGAGTCCCGCTAGGTAGGAACCCCAAGCAGTGATATAGGATCAGTTATACATGACAATTACCAGTGCTGACAACAAAAAGTTACAAAATTTGTAACGAAATATTATAGTGATACGTGGAGTCAGACACCATGATGTATATTTCTAATCAGAAACAAAGACCATTGAACCGAGTTCTACAACAATTTCATGTTATTCCTAACTATTCTTAACTAACAACAACATACCTAATCATTAAACAACAATCAGCAGGAGGAGGAGAATTAAGTGAATAATCAGTAGGGTAGGCAAACTTAGAACAGGTATTTGAAATGTACACGTAGTTGAGGATAGAAGAATTTAGTACAGCTCACATTCATTTCAATTGCTAGTTAGTAGGTGCATTCTTAAAGCATTTTTGAAGGAAGCTAAGATTTTCAAGCTACGTATCTCCCAAGGCAGATTATTCCAAGTCACAGGACCACTGTGCTTGATCGAGTGTTTCCTGTAATTTGTTCGAAATCTGACTGGGCAAAGATTTTCCTTGGTCCTTGTGTTGTAATTATGTATCTCATTTAAAAAAGTGAAGTAATCTTTAAAATTCAATGGTAAGGCTTTGTGAATATATCTGAACATAAAAATACCAGTCAGCAATTTGTTTATCTTTACAATGTTCAAGATTCTCACTTGTTGAAATAGTTCAAAAGTATGGGCATAGTACTTACTTTTGGTAATTACACGAATGGCTCTCTTCTGTAATTTCATTAGTCTATCTAGACGAGTTGAATAATTCGAAGCCCAGCTTATGTTGCAGTACGTCAGGTATGGGTGTATTAGAGCATAATAGAGTTTTTGTAATATATGAGAGGGGAGCAGATAGGAGATCTTGGCCATAATGCCCACATTTTTTGCAATTTTATTTTCAATATTATTAATGTGGACATTCCAAGTAAGGTGTTCATCAATATGAACTCCTAGGAATTTAGCTGACTTTACTTGTGAAATTTTTTTCCCACTCGTATTCATACAATGATGGATCTGGTTATTTATAAAGCGGCTTTTTAACACCCTAGCTAGCTTTACGCCAGTAAAGTTGTGACCCAAATACTTTTAAAGTAATTTTTAAGGTCTGGGTTGTTGAATTGAATAGAAATAATTATTCTGTTGTCGCAACGGTGTTCGCCAGATAGCGTTTCCCATTTTGTTTGTCGACTAGAAAATGCTTAAATATAACTGCCCGCAACAATTGAAGAAAAACTACGATAAATAGAATTAAATTAAATTAAAATATTATAACGTGTCGGGACGCGTATTAGTAGATCCTACCATGCTACGGGTCCAATGCTTTTTAGGAGCCAATAGAATGACGAGTTATAAATGGCGTGACCTAGTTTATACTTTCGCCGAAATTGCTGTCAGATAAAATGGCTACCGAGGATGCCGTCCGATTTCGGGCGAACATTTGTTATCACTGTACAGCATGCGTAAGTTTATAGGCGTTTTACGGTATCTTTGGCATGTTGCGCGGAAGGTGCCATGTTTTCTAATGACGAAACTAACCCTAACCCTGACCCTAACCAACCCTGACAACGCCTAAACTTACCCTAACCAACTCTCAACCCTCCGAACCGACACTGAGGTCGCGATAAACCTTCGCACCCCGATTCTAAATGTTTTATTACCAGATTTCGAACTCCGTACGAAGACTTAATCATACTGCGACGTGGGAGTCGGTTAGGGTCAGGGTTAGGGTTAGTGTCGTCATTTGAAAATATGATGCCATGCCAAAAGACACCGTATAACGGCAGTAAACTGATGCGGGTTTTGAACTAATAATTTAATGACCTCATCCTCGGCGTACCAACAAAACTTTGGTATCAATAAAAAGCCTTCGGTGATGTATGGGTGTTTAACGGGTAATACATATGCCCATTTGCTCAGTTGAAAGTGACCACTATCTATAGTTGAGGGGTTTGTCAAGTGTCAAGACTTACTATCGGCTGAAACCAAACTAGGTCACGCTATTTATAACTCGTCATTCTATTGGCTCCTAAAAAGCATTGGACCCGTAGCATGGTAGGATCTACTAATACGCTGTCGGGACATCGAGGTAATAGGACTACTGTAACGCAAGCAAATAGCAATTCTCAGCGATATGACTCACAAAGTGAAGTTACAGAAGTGTTAACAATATTATATTGGATCTAAACTTCATTCAGATAAGTTAAGTGTATTGCATGACATTATGAAATAGCTCTAGATTTTTGTTTGGTGGATGTATACAAGAAGTAACTAATATCATATTTAGTATCTTGTTAAAGGGGCCGTTGTACGGAGTTCCTCGTTATTATAGTGGTGAGTATCCCGCCTGTCACTCGGGAGACCGGGGTTCAATTCCCCGACGGTAGTCCTAATTTTTCGCAAAACGAAATTTTTATGGACGTTGTCGTTATTAGGATACAGGTTTAAAAAAGCTATATTAGTAAGAGGTAGGAACGAATTGTTATAATAATATTTTCCCCTATATGATTAAAATAATGCATCCATTTTCATGTAATATGCCTAAGGATTCCTAAAACGGTTTTTAATGTCATAGAAGGAAGAAGAAATGGACAGAGAGCACCTGGGATGATTTCCAAAGACACGGTGCAGATGTTCTCATACACTTATTATTTGCCATAGTGAACCAGCTTTTGTTGTCATAGTAGAACCAGGCCTACATGTCTGAAGCTAATCTTTTTATATTAGTAATTAATATTTTAGTAATGTTTTGTGTATCACTGTTGCTGTTGAATGGTGCATTATATTGGCAATATTTCCCGTTATCAGACATGCTCTGAAAATTTGTCATAGATGGAAGAAGAAATTTAGTTTGAAACCATTAGAATTATATTACAAGACAGTAATTTTTGAAAAACATGTTTGTATTGTGCTTTGCGATAAACCTGTGATAGCCTATTAGTTAACAGAAATTTATTGATAATGATATATTAATTTAATATCCAGATCGCAATGGTTTTGTATACAGTTATAGGCTACACTGAATCAGAGATATTGACTAATGTTGTAATTCGTCGATTAAGCTAAGTTTCAAAGTAAATTGTAAATTAGTCAACGTTGTTCGATAAATAAACGTTGGTTGGTTAATTGCTGTTTAACGACAATTTGTCATAACAAAGTTGATTAGCTTCGCCCTCCTCCTTTTCCAGGCTTGGGACTGGCACTACCACATGTAGGATAGTGGCGGAGTTTAAAAAACGTAGCAAGATTATAACAATACTGTGGTGAAAGGCTTAATTTAAGGTGTCTTACATGAGGCTTGAAGAAATGAAGAGAAGAATAGTCATGGGAAAAGATGCCTTCTATAAGAGAAAGGAATTAATTAGAGGAAAATCAAATTGGGGAATTAAGAAAAGAATGATCAAACGGATGATGTAAAATGTGGTACTAGGGTGGGTAACCCTAATGTGGGCAGGTTCCTAAAATGGGCACCCCCTTGCATCTCAAAATATAGACGACATACGGTGGTGCCTTCTAGGAACTATTATTAACTCTATGTATTGCAGTTATAAAATAGCAAAATATGTCGGCGGAAAATTGTGCTTCGAAAGTAAGAAGTAAATGTTTTTTTTAGCACGCCAGTTTTTAAATGTTCGATATAGGCCCTATGGTTCAGTAGCTGTGGGCGAGTTGTTTTTCAATGTATTTTCAGTCGGTTTTTTGCAGAAGTTTGGTGAAGTGTCGCTTTTTCACCCCAGGTGAGCGATAATGTGGTAGAAAGTAGGCCAACGTTTTTATTAATTTTCCTAGGGAGGTATTGCGTAGAGCCTAATTTGGGCACCATTGTGTATTCTTAATTTGGGCAGTGCCCATTCTAGGTAACCTTGTATGCCCAAATTGAGGCCATATTTACTACTATATAATGTACAAGGAAAACCGATAGAGTACAAGGAAAACCGATAGAGTACATGCGAAACCGATAGGCTTGTAGAGAACAAGCCAAACCGATAGAATACAAGCCCAACTGATAGAGTACAATCCTAACCGATAGAGTACAAGGAAAACCGATAGAGTACAAGCCAATATAGTAGTAAATATGGCCTCAATTTGGGCATACAAGTTTCAAAATATACAATTGTAGAATATAGGGCCTAGCCTAGCCTAGGCCTACTTATTGCAAAATTACATGAAACTTAGTTATAGTTCCATGTAATTTTGCAAAATTACATGGAACTATAACTAAAAATTAAAAATTAACTAAAAAGTCCCAAAATTACATGGAACTATAACTAAGTATTTAACGTTCAATAAGTTCAATAAGCAGGCCTAGGCTAGGCTAGGCCCTATATTCTACAATTGTATATTTTGAAACTTCTTACAATTAGGCCCTAGGGCCTATCTAATGGTTTGTTTTTGTTTTTCAATTTATTTTGTGATAGGAAACTAGAGAAGCATCTGCAAGTTATGGCCTTTGGGAGTAACAAAACTTACGCCAAGCTGTTTGAGCAGTGTTTGTTCAACATTAGGCCTACTCAAAGAAAAGGACAGAAAAGAGTCAAAAGACTTTTGGAATACCGAGGGACTACTTTGCAGCGGCATAGCAAGTTATGCCAGATAGACGGTGGAGTTGCAAAGAGCAACGCAGGGCGACAAACAGTTTTAACAAAAGAACAAGAAAGTGAACTTACCAGTGTCACCAGGAAATGGAAAAAGACTGTTTGGGCTTACACAATATTATTATCAGTGCGTAAAATTGTTTACCAGGAGGGCCTACCGTGAGCTGAATAATATAGCCTACTTCATAAATTTAATGCTGAAAGAAATGGCTTCGCTTATTCGCTAAAGGTTCAAGCCAGATCTTCTTGACAGAGGTCCAGTCGGCGCATGCAGGGTTGAAGAAAGACACTCCAAACCAACAAGTGACAAGCACAGTCAAGATGATGGTGAAAAGGAAGACACAACTACATGTCTATACTGTGAGGTTCATACAATGAGTCACGTGTCGAATGGTCGCAGTTGGCCGTGGCTGCGTGATAGGCTACATGCGTAAATAACCTAAAGCTTAAAATATGAAAGGCAAACGACCATCCTTCGGCTGTGGCACATGCTGATTTTCAAGTAGTGAATTAGTAGATGCTGTTTAGTTTGCCATTGGAAATAGCCTATTTTGGTAATTATTGTTTAATAGAACCTAATATCGTAGGCCTATGTAAAGTTTAAGGCCATTAATTTTAGACAGGCATAGAGGCCTATAGTAATACTGCATACTTATTTAGACTTAAAACTGCTTTTAATAGCCTATGCTTCGGCTGTTTTCTACTGATATTATGTTCTACTGAGACATGTTACTCTATGCATTGCTCTTGTAAAGGCTGAGCGCTTGTCCTGCACTATTAGGGATTAGGCCTACTTACTTACATACTTAACCTACCTCGATCCTTCTCTCACCTTAAAACCTTCCTTTTCCCTCGGAGTACCTCGCACTGGGAGCGCTTCTGAAAGCGCTTTATAAATGATCAAATACAATACAATACAATAACCTGGCTAGATAACCCAAAATGTCTTCATCACTTTTTTGTTTCTCAGACTCTATGATAGATTTTTAACTTCTCAGACGTAATAACTTTTCAGTGGTTTTAGTAACTTTGATATTTTCTCGCGATTTTCTTTTTTCTGCATTTGGTGATCAATTATTGTTCCAGATTCCCGGTTTAGTAGTTTCAGTTTAACGACACTGTGTGATAACAAGGATCATTAGCGTCGCCCTTCTCCTTTTTCCAGGCTTGGGACTGGCACTGACAGAGTACGATCAGTGGCGGAGTTATTCCCTGTTTAAAATGACATTTCATATTTTATAGCTTCAGTCGGGAACCTGCGCCTTAACCAACGTGGGCGAGCAATGATCCAAGGCAGCGGCCTCCAGAAGTCCAGATTCATACAGGCCGAAGCCAGAATGCCTTTGTTAGTTAGTAGTGAGGTGGCTTAGTGAAATTATCGTTACCTGGCGGATAAAAGCACCAAATTTGGCATGAAGATCCGTCATGGTCTACTAAGTAAAGTTGGAATAGGAGCCCTCTGAAATTAATAAGCGTTTTTATGTAAAACACAAAAAACCAAGGTCAAAAGGTCAAACTCAAGGGAAAAAGCCACAACTCAGCTAAATATTATTCTATTTGGGTGATTCTTGTACCCATTTGATCGGACCAGTAAGGGCTACATCAGAGAAAGACATAGAACTAGAAGGCTAACATAATTCAAGGTCATTTCAAGGTCAAAAGGCCAAAATCAAGAGAAAATTAGCAATAGCTAAGCAAAATTTTTCTTCATCTTGATAATTCTTAGTTATGGCAGTTCTGCATTGATTTCGACCTTTGGCCTTGAAATTAACCCAAGGTCATTTCAAGGTCAAAAGGTCAAAATCAAGGGAAAATGACCATAACACAGAATCACCAAAATAAAACAACATTTGGCTGAGTTTTAGCCATTTCCAGAAATTTTATTCAATCTAGATGAGTCAGAATTATGGCAATTCTCTGTTGATTTTGACCTTTGACCTTGAAATTAAACCAAGGTCATTTCAAGGTCAAAAGGTCAAAATCAAGGAAAAATGACCATAAACACAGAATCACCAAAATAAAACAACATTTGGCTGAGTTTTAGCCATTTCCAAACATTTTCCTCTACAAATTTACCTTTTTCACCTTCAAATGACCTCAGATTGTCTTATATTTAACAGCCTTGTTTCAATGTGGCAGAGCTCTGTATAACCAGACACGGTCTTTAAAGGGAGAAATGCTAAGTTTACATTAAACGATGTCATTGTTCTGTGATGCTTACTGCAGTAACACAAAGATTGCGCAGTTCTATTTAGTATGCCTACAGTTGCACTTGCACAGTGGGGAACAATCCAGATTTGCTTTTCCACATTTACAGTTGGAGCAGTCTCTTTTGCAGGAGCATTTGAATAATTCCCTGCATGATTGGGAGACCTCTGAAATTGTCATCCAGATTGGTAACCATCTCTCTGAAACTTTGTTCCATGCATAATCCTGTGCAGAAGGAACCACTTGTTGTGTTTGTGTGCTGGTCGTCCAGATTCCTGCTTGATAAACTGCCCGTCGGATATGCTGAAGTAACGCATCCCTTGTGGGTGGCAGTTTGTCCATTGCTCGATTCTTCTGACAGAAGAGTTCTCTTCTTGTCTCGTTGACCGTGGACAAATGACTAGTTCTGTCATAGAGAACGACAGTAAGTCTTTCGAGTCTCTGGAATGGATCAGCGTCGACATTCAGGCGCTGGAACGGATGACTGGCCAGATACACAAATGCATCAGTAACGTCTTTATATGCCTGCGATGCCTGCCAAACCGACTTCTTCCTCTTACCTCTGAAGGCGACCAGCACACAAACACAACAAGTGGTTCCTTCTACAGGATACTTCAAGGTTGGATATTGTCTGGGACACGTACATCCCAGACAGTTTGAAGGAGTCTACTAGGGAAAAGAGAGGCGATGGTGTGCGCAGGAAAGTGTCTGGTCACACCAAACTGCCGCGCAATTGGATGGACTTTCTTCGCGACTCGATGAACAAGAAGGAGTTGTTTGCCTTTTTGTCTTCAAAGGTTGTAGAGTTCAACTGGCCACCAGACAAAGCCGTATATGTTACATCAGGGAAAGCTGTATCATCCATTGGTTCCACCATCCCCATGCAAAACTGCAATCATGAAGAGGCAGACACCAGGATTGTTGTTCATATAATGCATGCACTGGAGCAAGGGGCAAAGACTTTCCATGTGCGTACTGTTGACACAGATGTTGTAGTCATCCTTGTTGGCACATTCCACGGTCAACGAGACAAGAAGAGAACTCTTCTGTCAGAAGAATCGAGCAATGGACAAACTGCCACCCACAAGGGATGCGTTACTTCAGCATATCCGACGGGCAGTTTATCAAGCAGGAATCTGGACGACCAGCACACAAACACAACAAGTGGTTCCTTCTGCACAGGATTATGCATGGAACAAAGTTTCAGAGAGATGGTTACCAATCTGGATGACAATTCCAGAGGTCTCCCAATCATGCAGGGAATTATTCAAATGCTCCTGCAAAAGAGACTGCTCCAACTGTAAATGTGGAAAAGCAAATCTGGATTGTTCCCCACTGTGCAAGTGCAACTGTAGGCATACTAAATAGAACTGCGCAATCTTTGTGTTACTGCAGTAAGCATCACAGAACAATGACATCGTTCAATGTAAACTTAGCATTTCTCCCTTTAAAAAACCGTGTCTGGTTATACAGAGCTCTGCCACATTGAAACAAGGCTGTTAAATATAAGACAATCTGAGGTCATTTGAAGGTGAAAAAGGTAAATTTGTAGAGGAAAATGTTTGGAAATGGCTAAAACTCAGCCAAATGTTGTTTTATTTTGGTGATTCTGTGTTATGGTCATTTTTCCTTGATTTTGACCTTTTGACCTTGAAATGACCTTGGGTTAATTTCAAGGTCAAAGGTCAAAATCAACAGAGAATTGCCATAATTCTGACTCATCTAGATTGAAAAAAAATTCTGGAAATGGCTAAAACTCAGCCAAATGTTGTTTTATTTTGGTGATTCTGTGTTATGGTCATTTTCCCTTGATTTTGACCTTTTGACCTTGAAATGACCTTGGGTTAATTTCAAGGCCAAAGGTCGAAATCAATGCAGAACTGCCATAACTAAGAATTATCAAGATGAAGAAAAATTTTGCTTAGCTATTGCTAATTTTCTCTTGATTTTGATCTTTTGACCTTGAAATGACCTTGAATTATGTTAGCCTTCTAGTTCTATGTCTTTCTCTGATGTAGCCCTTACTGGTCCGATCAAATGGGTACAAGAATCACCCAAATAGAATAATATTTAGCTGAGTTGTGGCTTTTTCCCTTGAGTTTGACCTTTTGACCTTGGTTTTTTGTGTTTTACATAAAAACGCTTATTAATTTCAGAGGGCTCCTATTCCAACTTTACTTAGTAGACCATGACGGATCTTCATGCCAAATTTGGTGCTTTTATCCGCCCGGTAACAATAACGTTGAAATTCAGCGCTAAGCCACCTGACTATAGTTTCCAGGGTTAAGGCCTAAGGCAAGCACCTACTGTACACAGGATGGAAACTCCTTAGTCTATAAAACGTCATCGGACAATAGTTTTGGGGACACACTCGGGCAGTGGCGGCGCCAGAGGGGTAGGGGGGGCATAGCCCCCTAACTGCGGTTCAGCCCCCGAATAAAAGTGGGAAATCACTGCAAATCACAGGCAGGAGATGAGAAAAGGGAAGGGCTTGCAGCCCTCCAACCTGAAATCCTGGCGCCTCCACTGTCCGCCTCAGAGTGCAGAAGTGCACACTGAAGCTGCGAAGCAAGGCAATAAGAAACAACAGGCAGACCGGTAGCCTGCAGAGTCAAAATCAAGACAAGGCAAATGCCCCCTTGCATTCCCTTCTTCTGGCCTCCGCTTCCCTAGGCCTATAGGCTACTTACCTCGCCCTTTTTGTCCCTTCCCAAACCCTCCCCAGCCCCTTCTTTCTAAGTTGCTTCTGGTGTTGCTACTGTTGGGAGTTCAGAGGGGGCGGAACCCCGGACATTTTTTTAATAGTGTAGATACTCATAGGTGAGTTTTAGTGCATCTATAGCTGTATTAACCCTCGGGCTACCAAGGGGGGGGAGTGGTTGCCACCCCACCTACGTTTTTATGGATAATTTTTTTTCCCAAATGGAATATAATTTTTGCATTTTACGTAGCTGTAGCAGATTTATTGGCGCACATTTTGAGGTAAACATCATGGTGGTAGCCCACGCCATTCAAAAGTTATACCTGATATACCAGAGGCACCAGGGGGGTGGATACCACCCCCTCTTAGTTTTTCGACTATAGCTTATTGACTATTCTTCCTAGAAGAGAAACAATTATACCATTCTTTAGAGGGAATGTAGGGCTTCATTTGCATACCTACATCTTATGAAAACCGGAAGTGATCAAAATAAATAATAATACGCGTAATATGCGTTAAAATGGCTGAATGGAAGCACTCCCCTCTTAGTTTTTGTCTGTAGCGTATTCATTTGTCTTCCTGGAAGAGAAACAAAGATACCATTCTTTAGAGGGAATGTAGGGCTTCATTTGCATACCTACATCTTTGTCTTTTGAATACCGAAAGTGATCAAAATAAATAATAATACGCGTAATCTGTGTGAAAATGGCTGAATACAGCATTACAACGTAAACCGATATATATGTGTCCACGATAAAGTAGACTGTACTTTGTTAAATATCTTGGTCAATTGTACTACTATAGGTACTAAATTTGGTGCACATGAACTTCAGTCTATTCTATCTAAACCCTGCAAATTTTATTACAATTGATGCAACGGTTACGATGATATACCCTTATGAAATTGGGTGGTTCAGGAACCAAGTTACCAACACGTAAAATGCATAGAATTACGTCATTTTTCTGGCTACCGCAGGGATAGGCTGTTGTTTATAAGCGTCATTTTCGGAAACAATTAGACTACGAGACCTGTTTTACGTAACAGTAACAGTAACAGTAACAGTAGTTGGTTGTAAAGAAATGGTTTTCAGTGCAGAGGACAAGATTTTAATCAAGGAGTTGAGAGAGACGAAGGGGTATGGCGTAGGAGACTCATTACAGAATTTCCAATGAAAAATTGGTCCCTAGCTGGTGTCAGCAAGCTGTTAAAAAAGATTGCCACAACCGGATCAGTTGCAAGGAAACCACGAGACGCAAACAAAACCATGGACGCAAACAAATATCAATGCTGTCGGAGAACTGGTGCTGAGTCAGGATGATCAGCCGCGCACGCATCTGTCGATGCGTTTTACGTGTTGGTAACTTGGTTCCTGAACCACCCAATTTCATAAGGGTATATCATCGTAACCGTTGCATCAATTGTAATAAAATTTGCAGGGTTTAGATAGAATAGACTGAAGTTCATGTGCACCAAATTTAGTACCTATAGTAGTACAATTGACCAAGATATTTAACAAAGTCTAGGGGTCTACTTTATCGTGGACACAGTGTATATGTATTGATATGTATGGATGTACATTTATACTATATAAACATGTGTAGGGATGATTGTGTGTATCTTTTATACATAGATTAGTTTCAAAACACACATAATCTTATATTTGTTTATCCAAAAAGTACAAAATGTACGCAATAATATAAAATATTGCTAATTAATGGGTTCCGTTGTTAAAAGTGATGTAATTTCGAGGTGCATTCACATAATGTACAACTAAATATACCATTCTGTGCAGAAATGAATGCTGAATCCATGGCTATATTACAAGTTATGATATGTGAAACCAAACACGAAATCCAGGGGGTGGTAACCACCCCCCCTTGGTAGCCAGTGTTACAAAAAAGCTTGGTAGCCTTTAAGTTGCTTCTGGGTGTTGCTTCTGTTGGAGTCCAGGGGTGGAACCCCGGAAAAGTTTTAATAGTGTAGGCCTAGATACTCGTAGGTGAGTTTTAGTTCATAGTTGTATTAAGTGAACGAAGTCACTTGCAGTCAGTAGCTTAGCGACTGGTTTCGACTACAGGGCTTAACGGCGGCGCATGGAAGCGATTCCGTGGATTTCCAGTGTATAGCCGAGTTGGCCATGGTCCATGGAAGCGCCAAGTAGAGCATTAATTATTCTGAAACATCTTCCTGTCCTAGCTGAGATTTGAACAGGTAAACCTAAACCTACCTTTTAGCTTATTTTATCATTGCATTGATTCTATCCTGTATTTTAGCGTATTTTATTATTTCTCTTATCGGCTTAAATGGAAGTTAATCAGTTTTAGTTACGTGAAATTATTTACAAAAAGAGGCAATAAATCAATTCAAGCCATAATAAATTAGCAAAGAATTACTTCGATGAGGATTTAGTAGGCCTAAACTGAGGAAATTAGAAAAGATAGATCGTAGACGGCTAGGCCTATGCATAGCAGTGGTGTAGTGGGGGGAACGTGGGGAAACGCCGTTCCTCCACTTTTTTTCTCACACTATGCAAAATTCTTGCAAGATTGCACTTTTTGCTTACTTCAATATGCAGGCGTTCCCCCACTTCATTTTTTAGGACTACACTACTGATGCATAGTAATTAATTCAATCCGATATTGCGATTGGTGATTGAATTCACATCGACTTTGCATAGTAGTTGTAGTAGTAGGCCTAGTAGTAGTAGTAGTAGTAGTAGTAGTAGTAGTAGTAGTAGTAGTAGTAGTAGTAGTAGTAGTAGTAGTAGTAGTAGTAGTAGTAGTAGTAGTAGTAGTAGTAGTAGTAGTAGTAGTAGTAGTAGTAGTAGTAGTAGTAGTAGTAGTAGTAGTAGTAGTAGTAGTAGTAGTAGTAGTAGTAGTAGCAGTAGTAGTGATAGTAGTAGTAGCAGTAGTAGTAGTAGTAGCAGTAGTAGTAGTAGTAGTAGTAGTAGTAGTAGTAGTAGTAGTAGTAGTAGTAGTAGTAGTAGCAGCAGTAGCAGTAGTAGTAGTAGCAGTAGTAGTAGTAGTAGTAGTAGTAGTAGTAGTAGTAGTAGTAGTAGTAGTAGTAGTAGTAGTAGTAGTAGTAGTAGTAGTAGTAGTAGTAGTAGTAGTAGTTGTAGTAATGACTGTTGTTATTATTATTGTTATTATTTGTTTTATTGGCTAATTCACTCAATTAGTTTTGCTTTTGCACAATATTCGCCATCTAACGAGTAACTTCAGTTAGTTTGCAGTTATTCGCTAGATGGCGAATATTGCAGCAGCTACCACTCGTTTTAAGGCAAATAAATTAAATGCCTTAATCGCCTTTTAACGATATTTAAAAACATTACTAAAGATTCAAAAAAAATAAGCGAAATATTGTGCAGTAATTATTGTAAATTAATATGCATGCATTTTTATAGACGAACGTAGAAGAGTATTTTTTTAAAACACCGTTTTTAATGTACGCTTTTGTCTCCTCTCTTATATATAAGCGAACAAATCTTATAAGTAGCTCTAAGCAGAGCTGTAATATGCCAAAACTAATCTTTGTCGGCGGCAACGGCCTATGTTGTCATAAGCTGCCGTTAAACTGTGGATCCACCACCACAAGTAGCTCTGGTCCGGAGGCAATGGATTACGCCAATCATCGTCGATATGACGGCGTCGTTAAATAAACGAATTTAAGGCAATGGATTATTCAGACGCCAACGGTGTATAGTATACGGTAGGCCTACGTATGCTATACAACAGTACTGTATAGTATACGGAAGGCGTACGTATGCTATACAACACACGGTGTGTTACTGAATGATACTAGAGCAAACATTAGACCAGACTTTTTTTAATATGGCAGACGATTACGCTGGAACCTATCCTAACTGTCAGAATAATAATAAATAATTGCATTTAAGTATTTTTTAAATAATTTTAACTAAACCTTTTTACCCGGGGTTTGTTCCCAGGCGTCATTTTTCACGGCTTCGCTATTCATTCATTCATTCATTCAGTATAAGTAAGTAAGCAAGAATATTCTTTATCGAGAAGCACTAACAAGCGCACAGCGCTGTAGGCCTACATGGCAAGATTAGGCCCTAATACATTCAAACAAAAACAAACAAATTTATATTATACAAGCAAAGAATTGAATGGGAGAATTTATATAGCGCCTCTTCAAGATATCTACTCAGAGGCGCTCTGCGCTAGGCTATTATGTGTCATATTATAAGTGTCATTACGAACGAAAGTATTACATCAGTTAGCAAATCAATGGACAGTAAGCTAAAAGAGTCACCACGGGCGGGTCAACGCACACGCGTGGAACCAACCAACGGATTCCCGTCGACAGCTGAAGATGGCATGGATGTTCAGAGTCTCTGAGCCAAGTTGTGTCGATAGAGTAGAGCAGCCACAGGTGACATCGTTCGCAAACGCGGTGACGATGCCGACGAGCAGTCCCTCACTGGTAGAACAGTGGCGGCGCCCGCATGGGGCTAGGGTGGGCTGAAGCCCCCCTATCGGCGGCTCAGCCCCCAAACAAAAGTGGGAAATCACTGCCAATGCCAGAGAGGAGGGGAGAAAGGGAAGGAATTGCGGTTTTAGCCCCCCAACCTGAAATCCTGGCGCCGCCACTGCACTCGGGGTACCGAGTTTTGGCCACCCAAAGGTTCATCTCTCTCCTCTTCAGTCTGTTCGAAATGCTGCGGCCAGACTGGTAGCCCGACTTCCTCGCTCATCCCACATCTCTGCTTTCATGTTTGACCACCTTCATTGGCTCCATCTCATTGCTAGGGTTCAGCTCAAGATACTTTCGTGCCTTTGCCTGCATTGGGCCTTTGTTATGGAATCAACTTCCCCTTGTTCGCTGTACCATACTATCCGGTGCCCGGTGGTCCTTCTACATCTTTTCGCTACCTCAAAACTTGTTTTATTCTCTGGGACTTTCGCACTGGGAGCGCCTCTGATTTGTGTGCACTGTGAGAGGAGCTTCATAAATCTTTAAATACAATACAATACAATCAATCAATCAATCAAAAATTTTATTGGCACCAAAGAACGTTGCAACATAACAGAAAATAAGCATCTCACAAAATATATATCAAACAGATTAAGTAATAATAGATAAAGCTGGACAACATTCAAAGGGTACAACATTCAGTGGGTACCAAAAGGAGGAGCCCAAAAGGGACGATAGTCCCGCTAAGTAGGGCCACCTATGTAACTAGATCAGTTCAAGACAGCAGTTTATAAGCTGTTGTGATTGACATAATGAGTAACATAGGACATTATTTTATTTAAACTTAACTATCTTAACTAGAGACAGATGCATCAACAAAACAATGGTAAAAGCAGTTAATCAGATATCTTAATATTGTTTCATAATATAAATTTTAAGCTCCCTCTTGAAGTGGGGACGACTTGGAATATCACGGAGAACCTGTGGCAGACTGTTCCATAGAGATGGGCCTGCTATTTTAATTGCGAAGCTCCTTGTATTGGTGCGAGCAAATTCACCTCTGTATTGTGCTGGGTTTCTTATATGGTAGGAGTGGATGTCCATGACTAGGTCAAAATAATTATCAAATGCATTTGGCAGTTCTCTCTTAGTGTAGCGGTACATAAATTCAGCTGTTTGCATTAATTTTATCTGATGAAGTTTTAAAATACCTAGGTAAGCAAAGGCCTGATCAGTATGGGAGTTGTATGGAAGTCGCCTTATAATACGAATGATTCTTTTTTGCAATATAATAATTCTGTTGAGTCTTGATGGGTAGTTGGAAGCCCAGATCATATTACAGTAGGTTAGGTAAGGATAGATTAAGGAATAATATAAAGTAAGGAGAATGCTCGTGGGTAGTATATGGGCTAGTCTAGATATGATTCCTACATTTTTTGCTATTTTCAATGATATATGGTCAATGTGGTCATTCCATGTGATATGCTGGTCTATATAAATGCCAAGAAATTTTACTGACTTAACTTGGGGAATGACAGTTCCATCTATCAGAACTGAGCCTTGGTGAGATGGCTGGAGTTTCCTGTGTGAAGAGAACAGAATATAGTTAGTTTTCAGTAGGTTAAGGGAAAGCTTATTGGCTTTAAACCAGTCGGATACAAGTTCTAGTTCATTGTTTAACAACTGATACATGTTTTCATACGAATTATGTGAGATAAACACATTCGAATCGTCAGCAAACAATATAAATTGAAGAACCGAAGAGGTATTTGGAAGGTCATTGATGTATATTAGAAATAACAAAGGACCAAGCAAGGAACCCTGTGGCACACCGAACTTAATTGACTTAAAACTAGAAAAAATCCCATTACATTTTACTTGTTGCATCCGATTGGTTAAATAGTCTTTAAACCACGAAAGAGGGATACCCCTTACCCCATAATTTTCAAGTTTTTTTAGAAGTATATTGTGGTCAACAGTATCAAAAGCTTTCGATAAGTCTAAAAAAATACCTATAGAAAATTCATTTTTATCAATTGCATGTGATATTTTATCCTGAATATTTATGACCGACATTGATGTAGAGTGCCCAGATCTAAAGCCATGTTGGTATGGGTAGAGAATGTTCATTTTATTAATGTAATTATTTAACCTTTGATACATTACTTTTTCTAATAGTTTTGCAAAATAGGCTAATACAGATATAGGTCTATAATTAGTAGGGTCAGTTGTTATACCCTGCTTAAATATGGGAGTAACTGTGGATGTTTTCATTCCATTAGGTACCATACCTGTCATTAAAGAGCAGTTAATTATATCCACTAGTGGATCCGTGATGAGAGATAAATTTGGGCTGATAATGCAAGGGTCTAATTGATCAGGGCCTGCACTGTGTGTTAATTTCAGAGTTGAGTTGAGCTCTAATAATTCCTGAGGTGTTATTGGAGTTACCACAAAAGAATTAGGTAATGGATAATTCATAAAATCACTACACGTTTTTTTAGATCCAGGAATTTTGGCCGACAAGTTCTGAGCAATCCCAGTGAAGTAGTCATTAAAGTTTTCAGCAATAATTGATTTATCCGTGTTAGGCACACCGTTTATGGTCAATGATTGGATGTTAGTAACAGAGGTTTTTTGACCCATTAGTGACTTAATAATAGTCCAGGTTTTTTTAATGTCGTTACTGGATTTAGCAAATTCCAGAGTGTAATAGTTCTGTATTATTTTATTCTTAATAGTTTTGAACCTGTTTCTATACAATATAAAATTTTTTTTGTTAATTTCAGTAGGATTTTTTATATATAGGCGGTGAAGTTTGTGCTTTTTATTGCATGACTTTAGCAGTCCTTTTGTCATCCAGGGATTTTTAAATGTCCGACGATTTTTCTTATCAACTTGAATCACTGGAAATGCCTTGTTATATGCCTTTGTTACTGTAGACAAAAAGGTATCATATGCTGCATTTGGATCATTAACATTACATAAATACGAGACCTGTGAGAAGTCAGCATCCATGAGAAGTTCTTTAAATAGACTTATTGAGCCGTCATTAACAATCCTAGTACTATGAGCTATTGATTTGCCTGAATGTTCTAAGTGAAGTGGGAACCAAATAATAACAGGTAGGTGGTCAGATATGTCAGATGTTACAATGGCAGAATTTATAGGTCTAGGCCACATATTCGTAATTATGTTATCAATCAATGTTGCAGTAGTATCAGTAATCCTAGTAGGCTGAAGTATAGAAGGTAGGAAGTGGTAAGAGGAGAGGGTATCTAGAAAATTATTGGTCAGTCCGTGTACACTGTGCTTTAACAAGTCTATATTAAAGTCACCCAGCAAAATTATATCTCTTTTAGTTTTTGTAAGATCAGATAGCGTTTGGTTCAACTCCTCATTAAATTGTTGCAAAGGGCACCCTGGGGGTCTATAAATAACTGCTAATGTTAGTGAGGAATATTTTGGCTGTGGGATGCGTATGAGGAGGCTTTCGTAAGAAGTATGGTTTAGTTGTGGTAAAATCTCATACTCAATATTTGACTTAATAAGATATCCTACACCTCCCCAACACCCTGTTTCTCTAGGTTTATGTATAAATGTATAGCCTGTAATCTGGACGGTATCAGCCTGGGCTTCATCCATCCATGTTTCTGTGACAGCTAAAATATCAACTGGCAAGCTCTGAAGTAGGATCTGAATATCAGAGATTTTGGAAGCTAGGCTACGACAGTTAATATGCATCAGAGAATAGTTTTGGGCACCCACTCTATCCTAGATGCTAATTGGGCTGGCGTGTTGTAACCATGATCCTTAGGCCGGTTCACGTAGTAATTCTCATCCGGATCTAGGTCGCTGTTGTTTAACAGGGGTCTATCAGTAGAATTATCCGAAAACAATTCCAGTCTAACAGGTTGATCAATTATAGTAACAGGTTTATCATTAACGGTTTTGGTGCAAGATTGTGCATCAACATGACTAAACGGCAGGGAACTTATCAAACAGTTATGACAGCACCAAGTGTCCAAATTAAACATTTCTGCAGCACTGTAAGAGCAACAGTTTTGGTGATAATGTTGATTACAATGTGTACAACAAATACTAAGTTGAGCGTCTGAAATAAAGTTCACACAAGAGTGGCATCTAATGTCACAGTTTCTAATATTATCAGTGTTCATACTAGCTATGACACGACTACCAGAATGATTGTGGAATTCAACCACAACTGAATACATCAGTGAAGTCGGCGACCAACCAATGTAAAACAACAAAGATAAGTTGTATCAAGATAGTACTTGTCTTGCAGAATGTGATGGGGTGATCCTTCCATAAGTTCCTGCGGTTAGACGGTGTCAAACTGCCTGAGATCGTCGAGCGACTCAATCTTCTTTGGTCTGTCCTCAGTTGAGTTGGTACGACGGACAAAGATCAGACCACCAGAGGACCATGAGGAATGGATTTTCTTTTCACGGACCATTTTGCGAGAGGCTGAATAAATGTGCGCACTTGTCTTGGTCAAGTGTTCATTTATGTAGATGGTTGTGTGCCCAGGATAAGAGGAACTTTGCCAGAGAAGTTTCCTGGCGAAGTAAACCGTGTCACGAGTGCGTCGTGTAGAAAATCTTACGAGTATTGGACGGCAGTGTTTGTTAGGTCCTGGTGGTAGTCTGCGAAGATATGAGACATCGGTGTCCTTGAGGCTCAGTCCCAGGTGAGTATTGCAAAACTCCAGGAACGAGGGGAGTTCATCTCGAGGCGATAGGGTTGCCACCCGTCCCGACTTTGTCGGGACAGTCCCGATTTCGAGGGAAATGTCCCGTGTCCCGACTTGACCTAGTCGGGACAGCGAAATGTCCCGACTTTCAGATGTGTGACCAAACTAACAAAATGTTTGTGACCAGGGCTTTTTTAGCGTGCAGTTCTACACAAAATGTGCAGTCGGAAATCAATTTGTGCAATTGCAAAAGCAATTTTGTGCGGTGAAAAATTGAGGAAAAGTGTCGTTACTACCCCCGGTCGTCGTCAACTTTTTCCGTCACTACCCCCCCGGTCGTCAACTTTTTTTTGTTATGCAGTTCTAAAAATTCCTTAAAAAAAGCCCTGTTCGTGAGCATCGACGTCGATGATTACGAGAAAGTTAAAGTTGCGTCCCGACTTCCTAGTTCGAAAAGGTGGCAACCCTCGAGGCGAGGATATGGTTTCTGAAGGTTGCAGTTGGGATATATTTCCAATTGAGGTTTGGGTGTTCGTAGGTTCTGGAAACCCATGTATTATGAGGTTGTCTGTTCTTGACGAGATCTCGAGGTCATTTATGCGGCGAGACAGGGATTTATTCTCCTCTTCCATATGGGATACTTTCTGTTGCAAGTCGGTGGTCACTTTGGAGACCATTTCAGCAGTAAGTTTTCTCAACCGTATAATACCATACAATACTTACGTTAATCTACCGGTCGTATCGGCGCCTCGCCCATCGTCCTTCGGCCGCTCCTTCACCGGTTCCCCCAAACACAGGACCAAGTTTCCGCCTATGCATGCATTGACCAATTGCGTAGCGGCCGTGATTCTAGTCCCAGGTATAGGCGCACGTCGGGCGTGACTGTATCCACGACCTTACTACGTTAAGGTTAAAAAATTGCCATGGATATTTAAACATCCTATTATTTTCAGATAGAATATACTTCTGGTTGGAGCGGCGAAAAAATGCCGAGGTGTTATTATATAATATCGGATGAAAGCACTTTAAAGGTGTCTAAAAACCAGTGTGATTCTCGTTAACGATAACGATAACGAAAATGTTCGTTAACGAAAATAAAATGATTTCGTTAACTATAACTATAACTATAACGAAAATAACACTAACGAAAATTCATCTTTATTTTCGTTAATACAAAAAATTAAAATAGGAAGTGCAATATGGACGATTCGACATATATGAGAACGAAAAATGCGATATTTTTATTATGCAATTTGTCAGTTACTTTGGAAACTCGTGTATTCATGAAACTAAATTCACCCATGCTTCAAAGGCTTTCAAAACTCTGAGAAAATTGTGAAACAGCGCGTTAATACGCACAATTTTGCTTATAGCCGTAATTATTGTAACTAAGTAGTAACCCTAAATTAACTAAAATAAAAATTTATTAACTATAACTATAACTATAACTAAAAAATATTACTAACTGTAACTATAACTATAACTAAAATAAAAAACCATTAACTATAACTGTAACTATAACTAAAATAAAATCTGTAAGGAGAATCACACTGCTAAAAACCTCAAAATTCTCAAATCCTAAATTAGAAGTTAATTTGCTAGCGAGAGCTTGCTTGTTTACTGTTTAACGACCACAATTAGCGTCGCCCTCCTCCTTTATAGAGGCTTGGAACAGGCACTGTCATAAAGCGAACAGTGGCGGAGTTTAGTATTAACTAGTAGGCCTATTAATTAACTAGCGAGAGATGATGATGATGATTCCATTTGTTTAACGACATCCTTTGGCTACTATGGCCGTTGACGTCTTTGTGTTTCTATTGTATTTCCTTTCTGTTTGGCCCATTGGCTCTTTTTATTTCAATTCTCTATATTTTTTCCTTTTTCGGTTTTTTTTTGTTTTTTTTTTGTTTTTTTTTCTGGCCGTTTGAGCTCTTTTTTGGCTATTTCAGCTTTTTTTGGCTATATCAGCTCTTTTTTGTCTATTTCAGCTCTTTTTTTTGGCTATTTCAGCTCGTTTTTGGCTATATCAGCTCTTTTCAAATATGTTTACAAAGTTATTTACAGTATTTCTAAGTTTTCTATAATAACATGTAATGCTATTTGCAAATAGAATTTCAGCACATTAACAGTTATTTACATAACAGGATAACTTAATTAAACATTTCATTCAACATATTTTTCTTTTATATAACAATGCAATATTATTACAAGATGTTGGATCCACAGTTTAACGGCAGCTTATGACAACAAAGGCCGTTTCCGCCGACAAAGATTAGTTTTTTGGCATATTACCGCTCTTTTTTTACAAGATGTAATGAAATTAATAGCATAAACTAGCGAGAGAACGCAGAGGTGTGAATTTATAGTATCGGTCGAAAGCACTTTAAAGGTGCCTAAAGAAACTTCTGAATTCTTCCATACCTCCTAATATAATCTTGTGATTTTTATAGCGCCATCATTGTATAGTAAAATCAACAGTAATTCAATTTGGCTGATATTAGGCCTATTAGATTTCAAATCTGTTTATTCGCGTATTGCTATCATAATAACTTCCACCTTCGCTGTCTGATGATTACTTTAATCAAGGAGTTGCTGCTCATAATAATCATTAGGCCTAAACCTAGGCCTATATCAAAACATCATTAAAATTTCGATATGCTCACCTACATCTAATCAGTGCAACGATTCACGAGACATAGTAACTTAAAATATTATTAATGTTCATGCAACGAACAGCATCAAGTATACTCTACAATAATTCAAGCAAAGCAAATCAGTTTAATCCTACCAAAATGAAGTTTATCCTACACAGTTTCTACTGGCAGTGACTTGCAATTACAATTAGGTTAAAGTAAAAAGATGATTATTTACCCATCTTTGGAACAAAAGACACTTAATAATCCAAGTACGATTATAGGTTACGACGACAGAAGATAATCCAGCAAATACGATAAATCCAAGTTACGAACGTAGGCATATACTAAAATAAAACTATTTTCAATCAAAATGCTCAGGTCCAGTAGCCTATTCTCTTCATATAACCATAGTAAATAGGCCAATAATAATCTGTAAAACAAATTTCTTATTTGGTTGGTTAGTTAGTTGCTGTTTAACGACAATGTGTCATAACAAAGATGAACAGCGTCGCCCTCCTCCTTTCTCCAGGTTTGGGACTGGCACTGCCAGAGTACTATCGTTGGCGGAGTTGTCTTTTTTTCTTAAATAAGCACAATGTTTATGCTGTATGTGCTAAATGCGTTACTGCCCATTTACTAGAACACACTAGCGAAGAATCGCAGAGGCGTTAATATATAGCATCGGTCGAAAACAATTTAAAGGTGTCCACAACGAGTCTCTGAATTCCTCCATACCTCCTAATAAAATCTGATGGTTTCTCTGACGCCATCATTATAACGTACAATCAACGATCTTCTTAGGTGAAAACGAAGTCCAAAGTCGTAATCTGTTGTATATACAGTCTGGTAGAAATCGTGATTGGTCGGGGAAACCAGAATTAGGCTACGGTGATCAGTAGAAGATTCGTGATAATAATTATTTATCTTCTACCGTAATAATTAAAGGGTAGGCCTACGTATATCACCATAAGCAGCAAGACAGAAAATGACGTATTTTGGACATGTGATGCACGCGGATGGACTGGAAAAGGAGATGATGCTGGCGTGCGGGGAGGGGGAGGAGGGGAAGAGGACGACCGAGAAGAAGATGGATGGATGAGATACACGAGACAATGAAGATGAAGCTTCCGGAACTGAGAGAGGCGACGAGAGATCGGAACACGTGGAGAAGGTTGACTATGACGGTCGCTAGGATTCATCGAATCGACGGCACAAGGTGACAACGTGAGTGCCTATAGGTTATACTCTACATACATTGCATACAAACACAGGCCTATAAAGCTTGTAATTCCCATATATTCTTCTTCATAATAACATTTATATCATATGTGTGTAAGTAAGTAAGTAGCCTTTATTTGCATTTGACAAGCGCACATGCATTAGGGGCCGTCCATAAAGTACGTCACGCTCCAGGGAGGAGGGGGGTTTAAGAAAGTGTGACAGTTTGTGACAGGGGGAGGGGGTTAGGCCATGTGTGACGTCACACATTTATTTTTTTTAAATTTATTTATAATTTATTTTTTATTTTTTAGTAGAATTTCATAGCTTTAAAAATAATTTTCAAAAATTTTCTGAAACATTTTAATTAGTTTTATGTCAAAACTAGCAGTTTTTACCCGGCGTTCGCCCGGGTTTTCCTCAGCGCCCGTGTATTTGAATTTAACGACATCTTCGTCAACGCCTGTGAATTTGAATTTAACGATGTGAAAATTTTTCGTGTGTCCCTCTGGCGAATTTACGCGCTGGCTTGAAATTTGTTTAATTGCAACTCTATGTAATATATACTCCCATGCATTTGATGGCATTGAAACTATGACCACATCGAAACTTAAAATGTCCAAATATCGGAATTTAAAGTAAATTTTGAGTTGAAATATAGTTGGGTTGAGATCTATAGAAATTCAAATGAAAACGTTCGTTAAAAATTTCGTATCACTAAAGTGTTGCATAGGCGAATCTTTAAGTCCGATGACCTAGAAATTCTCCCGTGGTCCCCACTTCTGATGTTAAATCAACGGTCAACGTGATTGGTTGCGAATCAGAGCGTTGACCTATATGCTACGTGTGACGTAAGATTGCATATTTAATTAGCATGCGTGACGTGAACAAATGGCCTTACTATCATGGCCATGGTGTAAGAGACCGGTATTGAGATATAACCTCGTCGAAAAGTTGGAAATTTAAAATGGCCATATATCGGCGTTTAAATAAAATTGCGAGCTGAAAATAGTCGCGTTGACCTATACGTTGCGTAATAATGTTTTGTAAATTTTTTCAAATCGCTAAAGCGTTCCGTTTCGGAGCCTTTAGCGAGACGGACAAACATACGGAAGGACAGAAAAGAGACTTTGGATTATATATATAGATAGCATGAAATGCATATCTCCTGAATGTGTTTTTCACGATTCCTCTCGCTAGGAGCGCTAGTAATAATGCTGTTGCGAATCCTTGTTTATGTATTAGCCTTGCTTTCGGAAGTATTATTATTTCTATGTTGAAAGTGTGACGTACTTTAGGGGGGGGTCCGAGTTTTGTGACAGTTTGTGACAGAGGGAGGGGGTAAAATGGTCAAAAATAGCGTGACGTACTTTATGGACGGCCCCTTACAATGTAGACAATGATTGCATAAGTGCATTTTAAGGCAAACTATAAAAGGAGCAGATTATAGATAGCCACACACGCAAACGAAATGTTACTTACAGATACATGGATTAACAAAAAACTACTTTTAAACAGTTTATATTTAACAATAGGCAGCATGAAAGGATGTCCTCTCTTGCGAAGTAAGGTACTTGTCTTCACGAAGAGGTGGTGAATGCAGTGGCCCGTGGGGGGGCCGTGGCGCATTGGATAACATCTGGCACAGAGACCGAGAGGTACCGAGTTCGAGCCCCCGTTGGGCGGATTTGCTTTGTAGGCTGCTATTAGCGCCGTTGTATTGCAGGCTGTCTGTTCTGTTAGTAGTTAAGATTTCAATTGCATAACATGTAAATGTACAGCGCAGTGCGTTTGTCAGGCGCTTATTAAAGAAAAGATATTATTATTATTATTATTATTAGAGAACTACGATTTCTGGTATAGCTTCATATCTGCTCGAACAATCTTCTTACAGATATTTTCCATCCGTCAACCTTTTTCAGACCTGCATGAATGCGCGCAGTATCATGTGAGGTGAGACATCCAGGATAGGCAGATAGTGCATACATGATTCTTGAAATAACTATCGCTTGCAAAATGACTTCAAGCTTCAAGATTATGTAGGCCCTGCTGTTTAAAACTGGTTGAGAAGAACTTAATGTTTATAGCTGGTTTGTTAGACTAAGAATGTACTAAGCTAACATGGTTTGAAAAAGAAGATTTACACTTTAAGATGATTCCAAGCAGTTTTTGATATTATCCAGCTGCTCAATGCCGGATAGAGGCAGACAGTGGTCAAAAGGGCGATCGATACCAGGGCGTCGGAAAATTATCTCCTTGATTTTGGAAATGTTTTTATTTATATATATATATGTGTGTGTGTGTGTGTGTGTGTGTGTGTGTGTGTGTGTGTGTGTGTGTGTGTGTATGTGCGCGTGTGTGTGTGTGTGTGTGTGTGGGTGTGTGGGTGGGTGTTTGCGTGTTTGTTTGTGTGTTTGTGCGTGTATTTGTATCTGTGTTGTGTTTATATGTATTTGCGTGTGTGTGTTTTGTTAGTGTGGGAGTTTGTATCCGTGTGCGAGAACGATACAGCGTGCGCCGTCTTTTTCGGCCGACAGTCCGTCTCCCTAAATCTTGCGGAAAATCTTCTCTACGCCGCTGCCTTGCATCCGAAGCATCTTCTGGGTCGAGCAGTGGGAGAGAGAGAGAGAGAAAGAGAGAGACAGAAACAGACACAGAGACAGAAACAGAGACAGTGACAGAGAGAAACAGAGACAGACAGACAGAGACAGACAGACAGACAGACAGACAGACAGACAGACATACATACATACATACATACATACATACATACATACATACATACAGACAGACAGACAGACAGACAGACAGACAAAACAGACACAGACACAGACACAGAAACAGGAACAGATACAGACAGACAGGAACAGAGACAGACAGACAGAGACACAGACACAGACAGACAGGCGAACACCATCCTCATCTACTCCAACTGCAGTAGCCACCCGCTGCGCTCTCAGAGAGAGAGGGAGGGGGCCGCATCCCATCACCTGCTGCAGAAGCAGGCTCCTCCGTTGTGGGCCACGGTGGCTGCTTGGGTCGGCCCCGCGTTCGGTCGCACCGATGAGAGACGGAAGAGGCGAGATTCTGCAGTATATGATAGATATGAAATTAGTGCCAGGCTGTTCGGTTGCTGATGCTGGCGATGTACGGATGCAGACGATGTTTCAGCAGCAGAATTACTGCATGTGATGCTTCGCCTGGCGTTGCTGATGCGAGTCTAGAGGCGGATTTTGTACAAGACGTAGAGAGAGAAACGGCGCAAAGGTAGGCTTTACTGTATCTGCAAAGAAAACTGACAACACTTTCACTGCAGACGCTGTCTGCATGGGCAAGCATATAGCACCTTGGCAAATAGAATGCTATACGACTATCCTGAACAGCATACCCCATAGGCATAGAGCCCATATATATATATGACCCATATTCCGATATGGAACCATTATAGAGTCCATATATGACCCACATATGACCCATATCCTTAAATATATTTGTTTTCTATTTGATGAACTGTGTACACCAAAATGCGGAACCTTAGCATTTGGGTTTTTCAATAAGGGATTATATACTCACTTACTTACTTCTATTCCTTATGGCACCTTTATGAAGCCCGTGTGGGTCCCATCCAAAATAATGTCCATAGAAATGCTGGCAGGGATACATACCATAATATTTATAGTGTCGGCCATTTGTAACTCATTAATGTACATCTATTTTAGTCTGATAACATTTATAGCACTTCTAGCGCGATGTGTATGACATCATCAGGCCTCACCTGACTTCCTTCGAGTCTTCGCGTTTTCTTAGAGATTCTGCATGCATTACAAGCAAAAGTAGAGCAGGCCCTTTAGCTAGTGCTGAGGCAGCCATGGGTATGAAGTGTTAACGAATTCATTTCCTTAGCCTCGGCAGATGAGGGCGGGTGGCCAGTCCTCTCCCTCGCCGTCTCATCTTTTCACCGACAGTGTACGGTCAGTGTATGCTCATCATAGTTGAGTTTGCTAGGTGGCACATGCGGAGCAGAAATCTTGAACGAAATTTCTGTCCTGGCGGGGATTTGAAGCCCCGACCTCTTGAGTAACAGTCCAATGCGCTAACCACTACACTATCGATCACCCCCTCATGTAAACACCCCACTGTAAACACTTCTATAAACAGTTTAATAACTGTTCTTTCCGCCAGGGCTGGGTTGGTAGCGCCTCTTAGTAGTTATCTAGGAGAGGCGCTATATAGATTCAATGAATGAATGAATGAATGAATGAATGAATGAATGAATGAATGAATGAATGAATGAATGAATGAATGAATTGATAGATGGATGGATGGATGGATGAATGATTGAACGAACGAATGAACTAATGAATTAATGAACGAACGAACGAACGGATGGATGGATAGATGAATGAAGGAATTAATGAATGAACGAATGAACGAATGAATTGATGAATGAACGAATGAATTAATGAATTACTGAACGATTGAATGAACGAATGAATGAACGAATGAACGAATGAATGAATGAACGAATGAATGCGTGAATTAATGACCTTTTAAACAAAATCGCCTTCGTAAACCCCAATTTATTCGACTAAACAGTCGAGATCCATGAAGTGCATTGCTACTCAGACCATACGATATATGTTTGTTACGAATGATAAGCAACATGAACATCGATCACGTAGGGTGTAGCCGCCTCGATCCGCCAAGGTTTGTATGATTTAGCCTTTTCCACGCAATATTATCCTTTCCAGAGGAGGCACTCAAACCTTTTTCCCTTTCCTCACGTACACACTGCAGAGCATTTGCTAGATATCAATCAATCGCTTATGTCGTCATTCGCTATGATATCAGTCTGCCAAAAATATGACAGCCTGTCTACAAGTAGAATGCTCTAGCACATCGTGGAACTTCAGGTAGTTCGGTTTATGCTGGTTTTGACACCTATTTAATTGTGTGCAGGATTATACACACACATACACGCACACGCACACACGCACGCACACAGACACACGCATGCATGCATGCACACACAAACACACACACACATGCACCAACACGAGCACACACTGGCGCGCGTGATCTATATTCACCAAGCACGGCAGCAAGTATCCTACAAACAAAAGGGAAAGAAAGGAGAGACAGCATCTACATGCACGGGAGCAGTCCCAGCTAAGTAAGTAAGTAAAGTAAGTATGTTCTTTATTAAACGCTGGCAAACGCACGGCGCTGTACATACAAAGTTATACAAAGTTATCAAATAGTAGCGAAAAAGTTAGAAATAGTAAACTAAAAAAACACTATATGGCTTAGCTGTACAACATCCTAGCCAGGAAACCACGCCTGGTGAGGGAATCAAATCTAGAAAGAACACGGTTATGTGAGCGTGGGCGCAAATCGTGACCAGTATAAAGGACAGGGGGTAGTAGGTAATGAAGGATATGTCCGGGATTATTTAAGATATTTCTAAAAAGGTCATGGTCGGCTTTTTTACAGAGTTCCTCAAAAGTGGGGAAAGATTTTGGTAGGAAGCCAAAGCGTACCAGCTTGCGGACCACAGCACTTAGAGCTGAGAACGAAAAAACATTTACTTAGATGCCATATACATAACCTGAATTATATATTGTTATTCGTTAGCTTTTCAATATATCAACATATCTCGCATTATATACATACAATTGCTGCAAGAAGGAATTTGTACAAAGGCCTAATTAATGTTCTCTGTCATACTGTTCCATCTTGTAAGACTGTTTTCCCAGCAGCCTAACAATACATCATTTAGAATAGCGCAGGGAGCGCCTCTGAGTAGGAATCTTGAAGGGGCGCTATATAAATTTTGGAATGAATGAATAAGAAAGAAAGTCAACAAACTTATGAACACGTTGCTTAACTTGTTTTCAGTCAGTCCTTGTAAGCGCTGAGCGAGCAGAAGCGAGATCGAATTTCACGATTTGTTTCTTCTTATTATATCAATTATAGACTACAGAAGCAGATGTTTAAGACGTCTAAGAAAAACAGAGGATTAATTTTTCCACAATAACACTCTCCTATGTTTATTATTGTGCGATGAAGACGGATTTTGGTTACGCCGCGTTCATCATGCACGTTCTATTAATAGTATCAACGGAGGCAGTTACTATAGAGCGTTTGCCTGTTTGTATGCCACTATGGATGAATCTTTTGTATGCATACATGTATAATTATATGTATTAGGATGTATGTATGTGTATCTGAAGAAGGAGGATTCCGAATTCGCCATTCTAGAGGTACCAGAATGAGAAAGAGAGAGACAGAGAGACAGACAGAGAGGAACAGAGACACAGACAGGGAGAGAGACAGAGAGAGACAGAGAGAGAAGGATCAACCAATTCAGACCAGGAAAATAGGAACAGGTTTTCCGACGATTATTTCCGCCACATTCATTCCAGATATCTATTCAACTGTTCCATTTACCATCCATTCCAACCCATTCAACCTCATCCATCCATCCATCCATCCATCCATCCATCCATCCATCCATCCATCCATCCATCCATCCATCCATCCATCCATCCATCCATCCATCCATCCATCCATCCATCCATCCATCCATCCATCCATCCATCCATCCATCATCCATCCATCCATCCATCCATCCATCCATCCATCCATCCATCCATCCATCCATCCATCCATCCATCCATCCATCCATCCATCCATCCATCCATCCATCAATTCATATAACTGCCCTGCATTTTCTACTTGAACTTCTAGTTCCTCATACTTGAACAGTTATGGCTCAGCCCGGTCTGTTACCTCAATTGGTCGCTCTCTTTGGAATACGCTTTCTCCATCTACTCGCTTCAAATTCTTGCTGGTAACCCTTCTTCCACCTTTACTTTTCTCAAAACCTATTTCTTCTCTCGTGACCTTGCGCACTGGATCGCCTCTGAACGGTTCACCCTACAAAGAGGCGCTCTATAAATGCTTGAATACAATGCAATATACGTTTTAAGATAAGTATTCATTTTGTCTCAACTTTACAGGATGTCTGCTCTGAGGACCGAATATTCCGTTACCGACTTTTGCGCTGGCTTCCAGCACCATCTCCTGCTTCTCCTCTACACACTACTCCTTTCCTTCCCACCGACGACAGTCCACTGCGTCTTCCTCCAGGGCTCAGAGACCTCCCACCTTCGCTATCCCAAATGGAACACCTGCTCCAACAGTTCCATCGCCTTCGACTTCCGGACGACCCAACGCGAGGCCCTTCTCCTCTACGTCGACGACGGAGGTCAAAGTGACTTCCTCGAGGTCTCCCACGTCTCTGGCCACGTCAAGGCCGTCATAAAGATCGCCGACGTCCGCATCATGTCCTCAACGATCACCGTCAACGACGGTCGCTGGCATAACGTCTTACTCCAGCGGAACGGACCGCAGACGACGCTCATGGTCGACGGAATATCCGACAGCAGTTATTCGTTTGGGACGGACGTCAACTTCGGACTTGGTCCGCAGAATAACAGCTACGTATTCCTCGGTGGACTTCCGTCGCAGTTCAGCTGGAATCTGAACTCCCTGTCGCTTCCGTCGGCGTTTTTCCGGAAGCGGTTTAACGGATTCATCCGCAATGTGCTGTACAGGAACTGCACCTGTATGCGGCAGAAAGTGAGGTTTCTGGACGGTGCTGGGTACGTTGATCAGACGGGGGAGCTGTGTAATCATTACAGCTGTCCCAAGGGTTGTCTGTGTCTGGGTCTAGACACGGAGACCACGTGCGACTGTGCAGACAAACACTGCATTGCAGGTAAGCTCACAAGTGTCAGATTGACCTGTTTGATAAGCTGTTTTCAGGTAAGTTTACCTTAACAAATGATTTACCTGTGCGTGTATACAGTAATGCAGAACAGTGCATTCTCTGTGGTAGCCCTAGGGTTGGGAATGGCCTCCATCGGGAGATACACATGTTCCCTAGATCATGTACTGATACTTTCTATGGCCATTTGAAAACACCTTTTTGCCCGGGCTGGAATTGGGAGCGCTTCTGAATAGTTTCCTTGAAGAGGCGCTATGTAAATTTTTGAATGAACTAATTAACACATGATTCACCTGTGTGATGTTTACACTAACAAATGATATACCTGTCTGATGTCTTACCTTTTCACATGAATTACCTCAGTGATAAGCACTGCAATGCAGGTGTGCTTGCTTCAATCTGATTAATCTGTGATATAGGCCTAAGCACTGTTTGACTGCACTGAAGACGAGCTTAGGCCTACCTGTCACACAAGGTAAGCTTACCTGTCCAAAGCGACCATCAGACTTACCTTTGTGATAAGAACAGGAATGTTCATTTGTCCACCTGCTTTACCTTCTCATAAACAATGCATTGACGGTAAGAATTACCTTCCATCAGATTTACCTGTTTGTTAAGACAGCAAAATAACACCTAACGAAACACAATCACACCCAACGAAGCACAGGAACAACTAACAAATCACAATAACAACTAACAAAGCACAATATAACAACTAACAAATCACAATAACAACTAACAAAGCACAATATAACAACTAACAAATCACAATAACAACTAACAAAGCACAATATAACAACTAACAAATCACAATAACGACTAACAAAGCACAATAATAACAACTAACAAAGCACAATATAACAACTAAAAAGCCTGCAGTAGCAACTAACGAAGCACTATAGCAACTAACGAAAGACAGTAGCAACTAACCAATCACAGTCACTGTGGTACACAGTCAGACATTAATGCCCTGGATAACTCTTTCCAAGGACCATCGTAACTGTCTATTATCACAGTTTATATGTCTGGCAATCTTATATTATGCCGAAGTATTTTACTTTGATATGTGCTTATACTTCATACTTAAATGTCTGACCAGTTTTAGTGCAGTATTGGTCATAATATTATATAGAACTGTTGTATATATTATATATGTATATTATATATAAATGCATGTATATACATACATATCAATACACACACTTGTAACTGTTTATTCCCTGAAATAATATTATGACGATTGTCTGATGTAAGCATCTGGTTGAGATTTATTTATCCATCTGATCTCGACCTGGGAGATGATTTTTTGTCAACAAACTCAGATTTCCTTTGGCCGAGACTTTGCTGTCGGCTCCTTAGCAGACTATGGCACTGAACTTGATTTGATAGAATACAGTACAATACAATACAACCAGTAGTGTAGCCAGGCAACAAGTTGGTGGTGGTTCCACTGGACATGGTCTCAAAAGTTTATCTTTTTTTGATTTGTCATATAAAAGTATATTTAAAAAAATTTCGACAATTTATTTCGGAGGGTTTGAACCCGCATACCCCCCTGAATACGCCAATGAATACAACTGTAATTTGACAATAACCTCCATACAAAGTTCTTAAGTGCACGACTGCACGTTGAAGCCAGGGAACCATTAAGAGCCATAGATAAGAGGTAGGTTTTCCGTTCGTTTAGAGCGAAAGACAGTCTCTCGGTAGGAGTTTTGTGAACATGAGGAGGTAGAGAGTTCCAGATGGAGGGACCTGCAAGTTGCAACTGTTAATGAACGCCAGCCAAAGACAAAATGTGTACCAGGAACAACATACTCTCCAGCAGATGCAGATCGAAGAGAGGAGCGACCTTTAACAGAGTTGCAAGGTGTTACCATGGAAGACAAGTAGGAAGGGAGATGATCTGTGCATGCTCTGTACATTGGGAGTGCCAGCTTGAAGCGGTTACTGCTAACAGACAGGAAGACAGCGTAGAAAGGAGAGCAGAGGAATGCCGGTGCTATGTTATTGTTATTGTAACTGTGGCTGTAATTGTAATCGTAAGTGTCATTGTAATCGTAATTGTAATTGTAGGCTAATCGTAATGGTAATTGTAATCGTAATTGTAATTGTAGGCTAATCGTAATGGTAATTGTAATGGTAATTGTAATTGTAGGCTAATCGTAATGGTAATTGTAATCGTAATTGTAATCGTAATCGCGATTGTAATTGTAATCGTAATGCCGGTGCTATGCCGGTGAATATTAGCTGGTCTCTCTGCCTTGGGATTTGTGTGGTTGTTAAGAAATGTCATACATTTACACATTTCATGGCACCTAATCGAACGCACCCCAAATACCCAAAGTGCTCGACTTTGGATGGTGAGGATGGTGGTTCGCATACCGATTGTGGCTTATTTGAGAGATTTCAATCTCCGGCTACCACAGTCCACACACGGAACCGTAACGGCGTGGCGTCATTCAAACGGGCAGTGGTAGTGAAGGATCTCGAACAACCAATTCATTGAAAAATGATCTGTGTCGGGACCATATGTACGGTCGCTATAGAAACACTTGTTCATTTACATTTTACGTGGGCTCCATGATAGCTTGATCGTAATCGTAATCGTAATCGAGTATTTATATCACCTTGTCACCTTGTGCTGTCGATTCGCTGAATCCTAGCGACCGTCATAGTCAGCCAGTTTTTATATAGCGCCACTCAAAAACAGAGGCGTTCCCGACGCGGGCCAGTGTCTTCACTGGTAAAGAGAGAGGATAGATGGTAGGATAGATAGCTAAGGACCGATTGCTGCATTTAAATCACAGGTAAATTACTTCTAGGCAGTAGATTAGCAAATTTATATCTGTTTCTGTCAAAGAATAATGTTCTCCTCGTTTGATGTTTCTCTTTCTGTATCTTGCTTGATTGAAAGCTGAGCTGCTACGGTACTGACTGTGGAGTCTACATCATCGCTGGTATAGACAGACAGGGTTATGGAAACTGGCCTTTGATGATATACACAGCCGCGCCTGCCACTTAGTATTTAACTGCTGATGAAAATAGGCTGTCGGGCCAACGGGACCTTTTGGACTTGCAGGTTGTTTGCCAGCCAAGTTCGTATGGAAGCAATGCTGTCTAGTGACATGTAGATTGTTTAGGAGTAACAAAGTGGTATTTGATGGGAGTTTGATTTTGAAATTAATGTCTGGTTGCAGCAAGTAATGCTGTCCCCACACCAGTGATGTTGTGTTGCGCTGTATCATTGGACTTAACTGTTAATTGCTTCCAAGCCGTGTTTGCCGTTAACCCTGTTGTGTGGGGTTCAAGTAACAACGCATCATGTGAAAAGGATCATTGTGTAAAAACTGCAAGGCAACCATTAATACCCGTAAGTAGACTGGAAAAGGTAAGTTTTCCGTTTAGAGCGAAAGCCAGTCTCTTGGTAGGAGAGTTGTGAACATGAGGAGGTAAAGAGTTCCAGATGGAGGGACCAGCAACTGCGAATGAACACCGGCCACATACAAGACATGTAGCAGCAAAAACATACTTTCCAGCAGATGCTGATCGGAGAGAGGGGAGGCCTTTAACAGAGTTGATCGGTGTGACAATGAAAGATAAGTAGAATGGCAGATGATCTGCAGGTGCTCTGTACACGAGGAGTGTCAGCTTGAAGCGGACACGCTCACAGACAGGAAGCCAGTGTTGAAAACGAAGAGCAGGTATGATGTGGTCTCGGTACGAGAGACACAGACTTGTAATCTGGTTAGAAGAAGTAGTGTACATTCAGGGAGATAATGCAATGCTATGCAATGTAAATGCATCCATAGCTCCACATGCAGCATTCAGAATCAGCAGTTAATTTTAACATTATGACTACTCAACAAAGGTTCTCTGTCTTTTTCTGGTCACGTCTAACACTAGAACGGTTCTTGGTGCACAAGCATTATCAGCTGTTATTTACCTACTTTTTGGAATTCCTTCCTCTGGCCTGTATCTGTCCGTCCCGCTCAGACACTTATGTTGTTTCATTCTCTAC
The DNA here is from genome assembly GCA_020284085.1 of Aporrectodea caliginosa. Lineage (NCBI taxonomy): Eukaryota > Metazoa > Annelida > Clitellata > Crassiclitellata > Lumbricidae > Aporrectodea > Aporrectodea caliginosa. The sequence continues at coordinate 367,312 of JACEVL010000488.1, read as the reverse complement.
TTTAGACTCATCCTTTTAAGTTGTTTATCCACTGCCTTCCTGCCATCGAGTGATACCTTTTGCATTGAACATCGGTGCAGTAGAAGTAACTAATTTCAGTGAGTAAGTATATTCTAAGTATAGCAGCCTTAGTTTGGCGGTGCCTTGCTGGCTGTGCCCCATCATACCTATCTGACCTTTGTCGTCCTGTCTCTGACCTAGCCCCCCCCGTCGGGCTCTGCGTTCCTCTGCCAAGGGAGAGCTCCTTGTCCCCGGGCCCGTTTATGTCTCAAGCAGCGCCGAGCCTTCTCGATTGTTGGGCCATCAACCTGGAATGGGCTTCCACTTGAGCTGCGCTTGATGCCTCGCAGCAATATGCCTGCTTACTGCCGCCTTCTCAAGTCTTCTCTGTTTAGCCGTGGCTGGGCTGGGAGCGCCTCTGAGTAGGTTCCTTGAAAGGGTGCTATATAAATTTTCGGAATGAATGAATGAATGAATTCTTTATTAACCAATTGCTGATCGCACTTTCGTGCACAAACATCTAATAAACAATGTGGGTGCGGATCTTGGGTTATTGGACGGGACGGCGAGAGTAGTGTATGGGTTTGGTTGGAGGTAGTGGGGCCTACTTGCTGCATGACGTGACCCAGGTTCGTCAGGACTACCCCAAAGAGGCGTGTGTCGGCGTTAAATGATGAGCCGTGCCACGATGAAGTGTGTTATAAAGACTCTCCGATTATAATGACGTATTGGCGTAAGACCAAAGGTTCCGGTAATGTTATGTGTCAAGGGCAGATCCAAAACTGAACTCTGATAATAATAGGAACGACAGATGTAGCCCCTGGAAGCGCCCTCGGCATGGTGTGCATCGGCGGTACTTCTGCAAGTGTGGCGCCCAGCAGGTGTCAAAACAAGACGTATACGCCGCAGGTGATTTAGAACCAGTCATATTAACACTATAAACAGCGATTGCAGGAGGTAAGCAAACAGCCAAGAGGCATTTATAGAGCTTCCCATCCATTATGCACGTCACCTGGCAGATATAACCATTGGCAACATTCTCTGCCGTCTGCCGACAAAGACTGAAACGTTCGGGAATGTTTGGCAAACAGTTCTCAAACATGACTCAGATGAACAATGTACACACTCTGGGAAACAAAGTCTGGAAACAACGGGTATTAGTATACACACTCCTGCAGCTCGCTATCGTAATCTGGAGATAGTCTCAACGCCAAAAAACATACGCTGAATCCCGGCAACAAAAGCTATTCACAGTCAAAATAAAATCAGCAGGTGGGTAAGATCGTAAGATCAGATGTTGTTCCAGGTTAAGATCAAAGGTCAGACAGGGAATGGAAACAATCAGACCGTTCAGACGGCTATGGTGTGTAGAATTGCAGCAAGGACAGAGGCAAGGGTAAGAGTAGCGATGGGGAAGGGAAAGAGCCCAGGGCCGTTTTAAGGGCATCGTATGCTCTATATAGCCTATATATAGGCACTCTTGAATTCGTAGACTCCAACGGCCAGCTCTGCATTAAAGCTAAACGCATAATTTCGCATTCAAATTATTCATTCACGTAATGTTTAATCATGATTCACACCCAGTTTTGATTTTAAATCCCAATTTACTCTTTGTTAAGTTGATTATTCAAATTTAATATCCTGGATGTAATCCACTAAGGTTTAATGCAGTATTTCCGGTTTTTCAAAATCTCATTTTCAGACTTGCGTATAGGCTCCTGAAAGGTTCGTAGGCCCTAGGCCCTCCTCTTCCCCGAGCCGTATTATCCATTAGGCACAGTAGGCACTTACTGTTCCTAATGGAAAATACGGCTCGGGGAAGAGGAGGAATCCGGATAGGATTTGCGAAAATGGAGTGCCCTCGGTTTTGAACAAAACGTGTCCAGAAATAGCAAGAGACGATGATATCAGTTCATACAATGGATCAGCTGGGAAGGATATTTGACTAAAGCACAAACACGACAAACATGGAAATCGCCCGGGCTTCAAACTGCACTTCTGAAACTTCGTAAAGAGGGCATTAACAAATTACAGTCGTAATCGTAATCGTAAATTTATTTAGCGCCACTTCAAGAGAAACTCCTCAGAGGCGCTCCCGACCTGACAACACCAAACCACGATCGAAAAGAATGGGTTTCAAACGCCCGCGGAAAAGGGTCAAGGAAAGACCAAGAAGCTCATTACGTAGGTTGCTAGGCAACCTATTCCAGAAAGATGGACCGACCACAGCAAAGCTCTTATGAAGCACCATGGAAGTTCGAGCCACAGGGACAACCAGGTCGCTTTGAGTGGCAGAGCGAAGGAACCTACGACCTGGTATGGAAAGCACTGGCACACCAAGCTCCCTAAGATAGACTGGAGCTTGACCTGCAAGACAATTGCGCATAAGCATTAGGATCTTAAACTCAATGCGTTTTTGCATTGGCAGCCAGTGCAGTTCCTCCCGTATATACAGTATAGTCAGATATATGCTCGAACTTTGGTCGTACTGTATTGTAGGCTATTATGCTGTCTTGCATTGCTTAACATTATATTTGATGACATTGCATCGTTGCATTGCCCAACATTACTTTTGATCACATTATACTGCCTTGCACATTAAGCTGCGTTTGATCAAATAAAACTACACTGTACATTACCTTGTGTTGTGTGTTGGTTAGGAGTTGAGAATCATTTTGAGTTGGCATTCGATGCTTCGGAAGGTAGTGTACTCATCAATTCATCAGATGTCAATGCTTCGATTCACGGTCGTCCAGTCTTTGAGAGAGGAATACATGGAAGAGCGCTTCTGATCGGAGGAACGGAAAGCAGAGTCCGCATTTCGGGAGCCGAGTGTCTCGGAGGATCTGATGCCTGTCCAATGGGTAGTCCACCTTTCTCTTTGTACCGTGTGCAATACAATACACAGGAGTAGAAGAAGGTAGAAGAAGAGCGGTCCATTAAGCTAGCGTTGAGGCAGCCATTGGTATGAAGTGTTATCGACTTCATTTACTTAACCTCAGCCTATGAGGGTGGGTGGCCAAACCTCTCCCTCAATGCTTCATCTTCCCACTGACAGTGTACGATCAGTGTACTCATTATAGCTGATGTGTTTAGGGGGTGCATGTGGAGCAGAAATCTAGACTCAGATTTCTGCCCTTGCGGGAATTTGAACCCCGACCTCTCGATTGACAGTCAACAAGCTAACCACTAGAGTAGACTATCGAGCACCCCATTTAATATCGGGCGTAGAAATTCAGTCAGAGCGACATTTGTGGGTAAGGATGCACCCGGATATACAATAAGTTTAGAGTTGCCATTTCTCTGTGTATAGATTCATTGGTTTGTATGTATGTGAGATTGTGAGTATGCATGTATGTAAGTATGTATGTAAGTATGTATGTATCTATGTATGTATGTATGCATGTATGTATGTGTGTATCTATGTGTGTGTATGTATGCATGTATGTGTATGTATGTATGTGTGTGTATGTATGTATGTATGTATGTATGTATGTATGTATGTATGTATGTATGTATGTATGTGGGGCGCGGTGGTGTAGGGGTATGTTCGGTGCCTTGCAGCCGGAGGGTTGCGGGTTCGAATCCACCTCAAGCCGCCGCGTAGGGACCCTGGGCAAGTTCTTCACTGCAATTGCTCATGCGCTTCGGCGTGAAACTCCGATTCAGTGTCCGCGCTGTAGTCGGGAGCGCCTCTGAGTAGAAATCTTGAAGGGGCGCTATATAAATATCTGAAATGAATGAATGAATGTATGTATGCATGTACGTATGTATCGAGGTACTGGAAGAAAAGCACAGCAACTATCTCATGTGCATTTCTAATTTGTTTCAGGGTTCACATTGTCGTTCTGGGTGAACTTCCTCAAGTCTTGTGAACAGGATAACATTATCCTTTCCAACACAGATCCCGCTCTGCGTGTCCCTGGAATCGTGATGCTCTACGGTAGCGAGACACTATCCGTGAGCTTCAGGAAGAACGGTATGACCTGGCACGTTTCACAGGACAATCTTCTCTCCGGCTGGTGGCATCATATAGCCTTGACCTGGCACACAAACGGCGGTCTGACCTTATATGTAAATGGTGAGTTAGGAGCGTTTGACGGTCAGCCGACAACAACTTCGCCAGGCAGGATGCTTTCCAATGGTACGAGCAGAGAGCTTGTTCTTGGTTGTCCGTTTGACGGTGCTATACGGTGTGATGTGCACTGTCTGGTGCTCGTCGATGATTTCAACTTCAGATCAAAACGTCTGGCCGGTAAAGATATAAAAGAATCGGGTAAGTACTTAAACCCATTTTGTGCTGTGTTTCTTTCTTCCCTTTCTTGGGTAGTACGGTAAGTAACAGGCTCACTATCGTTTGTTGTTGATAGCACACCTCCTCCAACTAGTTAACTATCCTGGTAGGCTATTATCCATTCTAGATCTTGACCAGATCTCCGCCAGTTTGCTCGTCCTCCTATCTTGTCTGCCAATGTAACCTCTTCTCCGCTTGTCCTCTCTGCTGGATTTTTCCACTAACGACTGAAAACCGAACGTTTCCAGCTATCCTATCCCGATTCTACTGCTGCGCCACCACACGAACACCATCATCAACGATTTCCACTTTAGCACCATGCTGTTTCCTCGGCTTGACTTCCCCGGATTCTAACCTAGCATCAAGACTAATCAAAGCAACCTGGCTATTTCGGCTTGATTTGACACAGCGTCAGTGAATAAGCTGCTCTTCGTGATGTGTTTTTCTTGCGGTGTTGAGAAATTTCAGAGATTTGCTTTACATCCTACATAACATCCTATATAACAGTCTGTGTTTTCCGTAGTGTTTACGTTTCAAGTGTAGTTCATTTCAAAATTCAGCAGCATTTCCAGAGCGTTTCAATACTGTGTCGGCAGATAATAGAGAATGTTGTATGGGATATGGTCATATTTCAAGTGTTTGCTTTCAATTTCTTGTTTTTCCCAGGACCTCTTTTCTGCTATCAGATGTCGATGGACTACCCGCGAAAGCTTCAGAACATCGGACCGAGTGTTGAGACCACAGTCCACGGCGGTACGACTGTTCCAGGGAAGATTGGTGACGCCCTGCAGTTTAGCAGTGCGAATGATTATATTGACGGTGGAGACCATGCCAGCACATGCCTTGGTAATCTCCTTCTGTGCGGGGATGGATTGACCGTTTCCATGTGGATACGGCTGCAGAGACAGCTGGAAAGATTCGTCTTTTTCAGCACCGGTGCCAAGGGAATTGAGATATTCTACGAGAGTGGTGATCTGGTTGCAGTGGCTCAGATGGGAACCAGGTTCTGGCAGGTGTCCTGGGAAACGGTCGCTGTCGGAAGGTGGTACTTTGTTGAAGTAAGTTCTACAAACAGGTGGTATCTTTGTTCGGTGCTAGCTGGTTAGTAGCTGTTTAACGACACCGTTTCATAACGAAGAGGATTAGCGTCGCCCTCCTCCTTTCACCAAACTTGGGACTGGCACTACCAGAGATGGGGCAGTGGCGGTGTTCTTATGTTCAGAATGGTCAGAGGTTCAAATTCCCGCCACGCAGAAATTAGTTTAGAGATTTTGCTCCACCTTCCTCCCTAGCGAACTAGACTATAATTTAAAGAGTACACTGACCGTACATGGTTGATGGGAGGATCAGCCGGCGTGGGAGAGAACTGGCCATATGCCGATTCTAAGAAGAATGAAGACGCTAGCACTTCCTACACATGGCTGCCTCGGGACTAGCTTAAGAGACTGCCTATACTCATCTATTACGTTGCACTTTATTTTGTTAATTTAACAATAATATTATAGGTGATAATCTTGCGAATGTGGTTGTGCTCTGAAGGTGTCATGGAAGCCGTTGAACGGAATCCAGTTGTTCGTCGATCTGAAGTTGGTGGTGCATTTGATGTCTCCGGGCGCCAGGGAGCCAGTACAGACGAACGCAAGGCTGTACATAGGGCGGTCGAATGCAAAGGCCAGCGGCAGAGACGGGGCCAATCCATCTGTCAAGGACGAAGGTCCACTGGCAGCGATCGACCAGGTCAGGGTCTGCTACGGCGACAGGGACACCCTCGAGGCAATCGACATCATCCACAGAGGTAACGATTTCGTTTAGTTACTTTACATTACAAAACATGTTCACAGTTGATGGAGATCCGCGTAAGACTACAAGTTGCTGATACCAAAGAATTCATTGCGTCGCATTGTATTGCTTTGTATTGTTTTTCATTGTATTGCATTTCATTGTATTGCATTTCATTGTATTGTATTGCATTGCATTGTATTGTATTTCATTGTATTGTATTGTCTTTCATTGCATTGTTTTATATTGGAGTTAAATTACTAGGGGTGCTCGATAGTGTAGTGTTTAGTGTGCTTGACTTTCAGTTGAGAGGTCGGATTTCAAATCCCCTCCAGGACATATATCTAGTTTGAGATTTCTCCTCCACCTGCATTCCTAGCCAACTCAGCGATAATGAGTACACCGACCGTACACTGTCGGTGGAATATGAGACGGCGAGGGAGAGTACTGGCCACCTACTCTTCTATACCGAGGCTAAGAAAATGAAGTCGCTACCGCTTCATGCCCATGGCTGCCTCAGGGCTACTAGCTCAAGGGACTGTTTCTTCTTCTCTTCTTCTGAATTACTAGATAAGCTCAAATAGTGCTGACATACTGAAGACTGCGGCTCTGTTTCTTGCAGGACGCCCTACGAAATACACCATTGACATGGACGCCATAGTCGGCAACCACGTCCTGGTACATTACCCGCTGACAGTAACTGCCCACAATAACCCCCTCAACGTCCCTGGCAAGATCAACAATGCCACAAGGCTGGATGGGTACGACCAGTACATCGATCTCGGTTACCACGGCGACAGTTGCCTTGGCAACCTGATGCGCTGTCGTCATGGTTTCACGGGTTCGATGTGGGCGAAGTTTCGCGAGTTCGTCAACGGAATGTACTACCTATCGAACGGAGGTGGAGTCAAGATATACTTCCACTCGCACAGCCTCAATTTTGTCTTTTCCATTCCGGGTAAACGTTGGGTGGTAAGGGTTCCGGAGCCTTCGACGGACGTCTGGCATTTCCTGGAGTATTCGTGGAGTCCTGACAGTGGGTTGAAGGTCTACCTGAACAACCAGCTGAGCGGTGAGGACAGAGATCCGGTTTTTGCGGAGATGGAGAGGATACGCGCCGACAGTAGTGTCCGGATCGGAAAAGGAAATGAAGGAGATATGGATGGCTCGCCGTTCAAGTCGGGAAACTTTCTGGTGGATGAGACAGAGTTCTGGTTCAGCAGTCGTGATACACTGCTCGCGTTTGGTCATCTGGCCAGAGGTTTGTATGGAAGAACTGTTAAGGGACGAAGAGGTTTAGACTTGTAAAGTGCAGGGGTTAGTAGGCTTGCATGTAAGACTTATAAAGTACGGTATTTAGACTTGCAAAGTGCAGAGGTTTGTCTCTAAGGCTTATACAGTGCAAAAGTTGAGTTGACTTGTAGTTAAGAACTAGGGTATGTAAGTGAGACTTGTAAAGTGCAGTGATCTAGACGTGTAAAGTGCAGAGGTTTGTATAGGTAAGACTTGTAAAGTGGAATAGGTTTGCCTATGTAAGCCTAAGACCTGCAAAGTGCTGAGGTTCAGTCTTGTTAACTGTAGGGATTTGTATATAAGATATCTAAACATGCTTCCCTCTCACATACGTTGTGCCCTCCACCTACGGCACTTTAAAAAAATGTTGCATGCCTACCTGATTAATGGAAATTAGCTATAACCGGATATTCTTTTTCACTGTTAGTTAAGGTTTTCGGTTTTTCTTTATATTTTCATAGTGTTTTGAATCGAGTTAATCATTTACTGTGTAATATGTACTATACTGTTTGCATTGCTGTACGAAACTTGATGTTGCACTGTTTATCAAGGATTTAGCTAATTCATATTTCTGAAATGTTGTTCTAGGTGTCCCTAGTTAGCGGGATCTTGATCCCTTTTGGGACTCCTCTTGCGGCCAATCCTGATACTTTATGTTGAAATGTTATGTGTTTTTCATTTGGCTTCAATAAAAGAGATTTGATTGATTGATTGATAAAGCAGAGAGTGTGGTTCGAGCCTGCACTAAGGCGGTTACTGTGTAGAGACCCTTTGCAAGTCCTTCAAGCACTATTATTGTTCAGCGCCTTTGGTGTTCCGTCGTATGGTCTTTTGTACACTTCTGAACTTTGGAAGGAGTACATTATCAAATCCAGTTGTATCGTATTGTATCAAATCCAGTTGTATCGTATTGTATCAAATCCAGTTGTATCGTATTGTATCAAATACAGTTGTATTGTATTGATGATAACATTAAGTCAACTCGTTCCCACCCCAAAAAATCGACTATTTACTTCACTACAGAAAGTTGTTGATGCTTCATGCATCATTCCATCCAGTTTATACACCTCAGAATTTCGATATGTATAGCTTTATGTTTAGGTTATGGTAATTTTTAGTATGCTAATTAATTACTTGTAATCTGTAGAAAATATAACGCACACCACGGTCGCATTCGATGGGCAGCTGGACAGCTTCAACTTCACCCTGCACAATGGTGCCACCCTCGAACCAGGACGGTTCGACAATGCCGTTGACCTCAAGGGAGCCAAAGAGTATGTGACCCTCGGCAATCAGCGAGACAGCTGCGCCGGGAATCTGGAGAAATGTAACAATGGCCTGACGATTAACTTCTTCATCAATTTTCGTAGCGTCGACGAGAACGCTTTTATCCTTTCCAGCGCTTCGTACGACATCTATGTCAGTGACGCGAAACTAAACGTCGAGTTCTTCTTGGAAGGCAAAGCGTGGACAGCTCAGAGTGGCCGGCTGGAGACCGGCAAATGGTATCGTGTTGATATATCATGGGATGAGGATAAGGGCCTCCAGCTGTACCTGGATAAGTTCCGCGAGGCCGTGGTGACAGAGCCAAAGATGCAGTCGAGGAATCTGTCTGACTACGTGGTTTATATAGGGCGATCGGGAAACAAGACGGCGATGTTGAACCATTTTGCTCCCGATGCTCTGATCGACCAGATCGAATTCTGGCACGCCAATCGGGATCATGTCCGAGCCTTCGGATTTCTGGAAGATGGTGGGTTAATGATTTCACAAACTTGCCCAAATGTATTTCTTTATTATTTTCGTCATATATAGTAATGGTAATTGCAGATTTATATAGCGCCACTTCGAGAGAGAATCATCAGAGGTGCTCCTGATCTAACACAATGAAACCACGATCGAACTAAATGGTCTTCAAGCGTTTGCGGAAAAGAGGAAAAGAAAGGTTTAGGAGTTCATGTCACAGGGTGTTAGGCAACTTATTCCAGGAGGATGGGCAAAACACGGCAAAAGTTTCAATCTAATCTAATCTATCGTGAACATTTGTAAAACGCTTCTCACAGCAGAGCTATTCAGAAGCGCTGTCAGCGTGACAGGCCCATGAAAAGAGGAAAGTCTTTAAGCAGCTAAGAGATGCCGGTGAAATTCCCACCAGAATCCTGCTAGGAATGTCAGAGGGAAGGTTATTACATAGTGAGGGACCCGCAACAGCGAAAGCCCGATGCTGGGTTAATGACGTTCGCGACCGTAGTACTAAGAGAATGATCAACCCGGTCAGCAGAACGAAGAGGGAGAGAAGAACGCGCAGAGAGCGGCTTAAAAGAGAATCCACCTCAAGCCGCCGCGTAGGGACCCTGGGCAAGTCCTTCATTCGCAATCGCTCATGCGCTTCGGCGTGAAACTCCGATTCAGTGTCCGCGCTGTAGTCGGGAGTGCCTCTGAGTAGAAATCTTGAAGGACGCTATAACAAGTGCTCGTACATACATACATACATACATACATACATACATACATACATACATACATACATACATACATACATACATCAAGTCACAGAGGTACTTAGGCTCTAAACCCTGCTGAGACTTGGTAAGATTGTTCAGATTGATTATGATCTCGATTGCTTTTGCGTTTCCCTTCGTAGACATCAACGGTCTGAGTCTGGACATGGAGCGCATCGAGAACGACCTTCTCTTCCACCAGACCCACGTCGTCTACGTCCACGGCTCTCCAAGGACCGTTCCCACGAGACACGGAAACGGAATCCTCCTCAACGGACTCAACCAGTACCTGGACATCGGAAAGGACGTCGCCTGCAAGGGCAACCTGGAAAACTGTCCCAAGGGATTCACCCTTCGATTCAGCATCAAACCGATCCAACTTCTGGACAACACCTACTTCGTGTCGAGCGCCCCGGTCGATGTCTTCTACCAGAACAACCGGTTGATCGCCAGGGCACGGACCCCGGTCAGAGAGTGGATCGTCTCCACTCCGAACCTTGAGCTGAAGGCCTGGACGCAGGTGGACGTGTCCTGGGATCCGGTTGAAGGTCTGAAACTGTACATCAACAAGCGTGAGGTTGATAAAGATCAAGATCCGATGACGAACGAGGTCGACTACAATGCCACGAAACGGTTTCTTATCGGAAAGGCGAACACGGACATGCGCCTGGAAAACTACGCCAATGCCATATTCGATGACGTCGAATTCTGGGAAGCAAATCGAACACGACTCGTAAAGCAGGGACACATTGACACTTGTAAGCAACAGGAACACACCTGCTACTTTGTTCTTTGTTGTCTCGGTGAATTTGTGTGGCTAACTGTTCAACGTACCTGTTCAAAAGCACGCGTGTAGTCTGGCTGCAGTGAAAGAGAGCAGCTTGACTTAAATTCATTTTGTATCGTGCAAAATAGCAAGGCACTTATGAAGCACATTTTAAACGGTAAACGGTACTGAAAGGTGCTATGTACATTTTCAGAAACACGCACACACACACACTTTGTATATATACACATGCACACACATATATATATACATGTACACATATATATGCACACACTCACATATATGCACTTATATACCTTATATACCGTACATACATGCACAAACACACACACACATACATGTACATGTATATATATATATATATATATATATATATATATATATATATATATATATATATACACACACATTTATATATACAGTTTAAGTGTACTAGTAGTTTGAACCTGATTTCTTCTATCCCTGACCCAAGGACTGTCCCTGACCCAAAGCGTAGGCATGACCTGAATATGGAAAGTAGGTGGCCTCTTACCCTGCACCCTTTTGCTGAGAGAAGCCTTTTATAAATGGCCAAATACAATACAATACACTTCGCAAGTGATGGTACAGGTACCCCCAAAAGTTACGCCTATGCATGAAAAGTGCTGTTAGGAATTTTACATCCAATTTTTATGTTGAAATCCTAGTGAAAGAAGGCAAGGGTGGTAGGAGACGGACGGAAAAGGCGGTCCGACCGACTCAGGGTACAATAACACGGCGACACACAACCGCTTGGCCGACACGGGAACTTCCCAACAGAACGCTTCAAACGAAAGCGTACTATGTTCACATTCCTACTGGAAAACCCATCCGAACGACGACATCCCGATATGGAATGGCCGACTACGAGTTCTTCCCAACGCTTCCACCGAATGCGAAGAAGATGCTCGTGTTTGATGGAAGGTCGTACGTTGCCTATGATGTCAGTCAGTTTCCGGAGAACTATCTGGGGGTGAACGGTTTTGAACAGTTGAGAATGAAGTTCAAGACATCGGATCCAAATGGACTGCTCTGGTACTCTGGCAGCGAGGACAGAAACATACACTTTAGCATCAAGGCAAGGCTCACTGATTGATTGATTGATTGATTGATTGATTGATTGATTGATTGATTGATTGACAGTCTGACAGATTGATTAATTCATTTATTGATTGATTGATTGATTGATTGATTGATTGATTGAGTGATTGATTGAGTGATTGATTGATTTAGATTGATTTAAGGTAAATCCTCACTCATTGATTGATTGATTTATCTATTGATTCACTGACTGACTGATTGATTTGGCATCAAGGCAAGTCCTCATTGATTGATTTCATTCCTTCATTTATTCATTCATACATTCTTTCATCCATCACCAAACCGTCCATCGATTCATCCATCCATCGATTTGTTCGTTTACTTAGTTCGTTCATTCATTCATTCATTCACTCACTCACTCACTCACTCACTCACTCACTCACTCACTCACTCACTCACTCACTCACTCACTCACTCACTCACTCACTCACTCACTCACTCACTCACTCACTCACTCACCCACCCACCCACCCACCCACCCACCCACCCACCCACCCACCCACCCACTCACTCACTCACTCACTCACTCACTCACTCACTCACTCACTCACTCACTCCTCACTCATCCATTCATCCATCCATCCATCCACTCCATTCATTCATCCATTCATCCATTCATCCATTCATTCATTCATCCATCCATCCATTCATTTAGCCATTCATTCATTCATTCATTCTGAGCTGTTATTATACGTCGCGTTCTTGAGATATGTTGGTCGACCTGTCAGTTCTGCCAAACGCACATCTTCTGTGGGAACGCCGAGATGTTTACCTGCCCGACGCACGACCTAGTATCAACTATACAGTATACATGCTATCAGTTTACATCCTACTTACCCAATGAGTCTGTCCTGTTGTCTGCTTCCGTCTGGTTCTGTCTGCCTCTGTGTCTGTTTTCACGTATCTTTGTGCATGCGCTGCATCAAGTTATTGATTACTTTGAATTAGATAGGATTAGAATACTTGAAAAATGAACAAAGGTCAAGGGTCACATCGTTGCTGTAGAAAAACGTGTATATTTACATTTACCGTACATCATACATTACATTAAATAGATTAGGCTACATTACATTACATTGGATTATGTCAGACGATATGTGACTTGCTCTGGCAAAAGGAGGCTTTTGTCAAAAAAATTAGTTTAGTAGCCTATATTTTGTGCTAAAATTTATAAGTAATAATTTCTGTTTAAAATGTTGAAAAAAATTATTATTCTATCTTGATGGGTTCCAGAAATATGAATTTTATAATTTTTTCTACTCGAAAGTACAATTTCGAGAAAACGCATGCAAAATTTAATATCTTAATTAATACAAACCCTAGATAGATCGCAAAGTTTATGTGTAAATTTGTCAAGAAATAGGTGAAATATTATTAAAATAATATTTTTCCGTATAATATAAGATCCTATTTATTGATATATGCCAAAAATGATAAGTGAAAAATTTACACCTGATTTGTGTTTAGCTAATTTCTTCAGTTTTATCACTGGCGACTTCCGCCTCCTGGTCACATATTAGATTAGATTATTGTATTGTATTTTGTTTAATCAATCAGTAGGAGCAGATACAACGGTGCTCCTTTGCATGTAATAGGATTAATTATTCCGTTAGATTATTAAATTCAATTTCAATTCAATTTATTTTTCCTGTAACCGACAACATATTTAACAATTATGGCAGTGTTCATTCAACAACGTTTCGGTTACCAAGTGGGGCCCTGAAGGGATGGGTGATCCCGCTAAATAAGGCCACCAAGGTAATGGAATAAGAAAGTTTCGATGTTGTCGGTTACATTCAAGCAAGCTTACATTCGGAGACAGGAATTAGAAAAACTAGAATAGCTTAACTAATAGAACTTAACTAAATACACATAATAGTGAGTAACATTCATTCAATTGCCTTGATGTATCAGATAGTGGCGTAATTTATTCATAAATATTTGTAAAACAGCCAAAGAAATACTTACAATTACTAATCATGTTTCACTAGTATTTAACTTTTTACACATTACTATTATTATTATTACTTCGATGTTTATTATTATCATAATATAACTGTTGTCCCATTGTGCGTGTGCAAATGGTGTATTAAAGACCATACTTACTTACTTACTTAATTGTCGGATCCATAGGGGTGTATTATTCCCTACCGATGCTAGTTTAGATACGGCCACATTCTGAACATGCATTACTGCCTGTGGTCTGCAGGGTGGCTCTCTTCTTCTGGTCGTAAACTATGATGGGGAATCAGCCGTCGAGAAGTTCCGAGTGGCGCCACCTGACATGAGACTCGACCTCAACGAATGGCATGACGTCTACATCACGAGAAATGACAGACACGTAGGCCTACGATTACTCTCATTATGAACTAAAGGCTATATATCACTATATATGTATATGGTGGTTCATATATAGCCTATATATATATATATATATATATATATATATAATAATAATAATAATAATAATAATAATAATAATAATAATAATAATAATAATAATAATAATAATAATCTTTTCTTTATTGAAGCGCCTGACAAACGCACTGCGCTGTACATTTACATGTTATGCAATTTAAATCTTAACTACTAACAGAACAGACAGCTTGCAATACAACGGCGCTAATAGCAGCCTACAAAGCATATCCGCCCAACGGGAGCTCGAACTCGGTACCTCTCACTCTCTGTGCCAGATGTTATCCAATGCGCTATCGGGCGCTATATATAATGATGATGATGATAATAATAACAAAATCATATATAGCAATAATAATAATAACAGTGTTTATATCAGAATGCGTCCCATATAATTGAAGCCTGGTGTTGTACGGTTGTGTTCAGTGTGTGCTGTATTGTATCAGGTGACGATAAGAGTGGATGGCATCGAATATCCAAAAATGCTGGCCCACAACATCAGTCTCATCAACCCTGAAACGATCTTCATCGCTGGAAATGTGAATACAAAAGCGCTGACCAACAGCCACATGCGCAACAATTTCCACGGAACTCTAGACAAGGTCTCACTTCAGTGCTTTGGAAAACAAACAGTGACATCGGTTTAATCTTAACGGTCATGTGTGTGTGTGTGTGTGTGTGCGTGTGCGTGTGCGTGTGTGTGTGTGTGTGTATGTATGTTTTTATGATTGTATGTGTATCTATGTATGCATGTATGGTTGTATGTATGTTGTATGTATGTGTGTTTATATGTATGTATGCTTGCATGTATGCTTGTGCGTAAGTATGTATGTTTGTATGTATGTTTGTATGTATGTTTGTATGCATGTATGTGCATATCTATGTTTACACAACCTTGATGAAATTGAAGAAACGAATATTGATTGACTGATTGATTGATTGATTGATCGATTTATCGATTGATTGATTGATTGTGATAGTGAAGAGATGCCAAGATTGTGTTTACGAAGAAATACCGGTGTGTCGTATTCATACACAGGTCATATTCACCGGTGATACCCTACCAAGCGACATTAACCTCATCGACGTCGCGTTCGTCAAGCCCACACCGCCTTACATCGAAATCTACGGCAACGTCAACTCGATTCCCGGCGGTATGGACGCAGCAACAGCAAGCGAACCAGGCGCCATAACCTTCACGAAAGAACAGTCCTATCTCCGGCTGCCTTTGTGGGACGCAGAGCGGCAGGGGTCGCTCGAATTCCACTTCAAAACGGTCGAACCTCACGGACTCATCCTTTACAACGGCGGCCAACCGAGCCATCGAGATTTCTTTGCTATCGAACTCTTCGACGGAATTCTGCATGTTGTCATCGATCTTGGCAGTGGTGTCTACAGGTATCAGAGATGGGCACGATTAGTTAGATTGCTAATCGATTAGAATTAGAATTATAACTACTGAAATTTGCTAATCGATTAGAATTAGCTAAATCTTGTAGCTAATCGATTATAATTATTATTAAAACTGTTTGTCCAATCGATTAGCTAACTGATTAGTTAAATTGCTAATCACTTAATGTTAGAATTAGCTACTGAAATTTGCCAGTCGATTAGAATTAGAATTACCTGTTTAGTTAATTGATTAGAATCTAATCGATTAGTTACCCACCTCTGATAGGTATCCATTTACAAACGAGCCGAAGATCGTGAACGACGGCACTGCCCACCACCTGAAGATCGACCGCACAGACCGCGTGATGAAACTGACCCTGGACAAGGAGGAGCGACAGCAGACAATCGTCAGTGGACAGAGTGTCCTAAACCTCGGTACGTTCCTCTTCCTCGGTGCAGTGGACAATCCGAACCGTCTTCCGTGGCACTTGTGGACACGAAACCCCAAGTACTACGTTGGGTGTATCTGGGGGATGAGGATCAACGATGAGGATATCCTTGACCTGCCGGGGTTTGCGACCGAGCAGAAGATGACGGGAATCGAACCCGGGTGCAGGGCGAAACCGCTCGAATGTGCCTACGCGCCGTGCGTCAATGGAGTCTGCGCCGATCGTTGGAATGGGGCGCTGTGCCAGTGCGAGGAGACGCCGTTCACAGGGAAACTCTGTCATGAACGTAATGGGAATATTCTCATTTTTAATGCTCTGTGAAGGTAGTGGTAAAGTTAGAGATAATGGTGAAGCTAGAGGTAATGGTAAACCTAAAGACAATGGTAAAGCTGAAGGCAAAAGGTAATGGTTAAGCTAAAGGTAATGTTAAGGTAAAGGAATGGTAACGGTAATGGTTAACTTAATTGTTATGGTAAAGGTAATGGCAAGAGTAAAGGTAATTGTAATGGTAGAGGTAATGGTATGGGTTAAAGTAATTGTAATGGTAAGGGTAATTGTAATGGTAAGGGTAACTGTAATGGTAGAGGTAATGGTAAGGGTAATGGTAACATTTGTAATACGCACAAGGTTCGGTAAATCTGAATCGGAGTCAATGAGCGATTGTGAGCAAAGGTTTTGCTCAAAGGACTTGTTCAAAGGACTTGCTCAAAGTCCCTACACAGTACACAGTAACCGTCTCAGGTGAGGATCGAACCTGTACTCCGCATTACACATACTAGTTATATCGAAATAGGTTTAGGTAACTGAGATGGGCAGAATGGTGCTCTTAGCGCTGATGGGACGCAGTATAGCCGATTGGTTTAGCCCTCACCTTATAATGCAGAGAGTACGGGTTCGACTTCCTCTCTTAAGATGGTTGCTGTTTAGGGACCTTGCGCAAGTCCTTCAATCATATTTACTCAGCGCCCTCGATTGATGCTTGGCCATTATTAGGTTGTGGCTCTTCATAAGTTGCACAAAGATAATAATAATAATAATAATAATAATAATAATAATAATAATAATAATAATAATAATAATAATAATAATAATAATAATAATAATAATAATAATAATAATAATAATAATAATAATAATAATAATAATAATAATAATAATAATAATAATAATAATAATATCTTTTCTTTAATTTAGCGCCTGACAAACGCACTGCGCTGTACATTTACATGTTATGCAATTGAAACAATCTTAACTAGTTAACTACTAACAGAACACACAGCCTGTAATACAGATAAAACAGATGAAAGCTGGAGCGTATAAAACCGTTATGCAATCTGAGTTTCCGTTATTTTTTATTGGTTGCATGTTGCTTGTGTTGTGAACAGCTGCAACGCTGGTTGCATTCAAAGGCAACGAACTAGCAACAGTTGCACTGCGTCCAGTGATGACAACCCACACGAATGACTTCTCTGTGCGTTTCAAGACTCCTCGCGGAGAAGGATTCCTCTTCAAGACGACGAATCGGGCCTCGAACGACTACCTCAAGGTCTTTCTCGAAGATGGAAAGGTCAAACTGGAGACAAACCTCGGTGGCCAGCTTCAGGTCTGCTGGCTTTTTTTTATCTTACTTACTAACTATCAAAATGGTAAAGTTTATTAAGTGATTACTGCAGGGTAAAATTAAGCGAATTGCCTCTTCCATGGCTACCTCTGCCATGCCCAGTCTTCCTCTGCCTAATCTTTCTGACCCTTCTCTGCCTCTCTGTTTTGGTCTTCCTTGCCTTCTCTCGCTGTGTCTCTTTCTGTCTGTTTGTGTCTGTGTCTCTCTCTGTGTCTCCCTGTCTCTGTGTCTGTCTCGGTCAGAGAGAGATACTGTCTGTCTCTGTCTGTCTGCCTGTGTCTGGGTGTCTGTCTGTCTCTGTCTTTGTCTGTGCCAAATACAGAGAAATTACTTTGTTCTTGTATTATTCGTGCTATAGCACCGTGGTTACATGTGACGTGTTCTAACTTTATTCAATGGTTAAACGGCCACTTACGGAACATAACGCTTACCCATACCCTAGTTACCATGTACTAGTAGGCCCTATTGCTTTTACCAGGTGACAAGGATGGGCAAAGTACTTGGAATAATTTAATTGAATAATTACATAATCACAAATTACTTTGGGACATGAAATGTAATTTAAAATTACAAAATACATGGGAAATATAATTGAATTACAAATTAATAAATTACAAATTGAGCAATTTCAAGTAATTTCAATTACGTAATTTCAATTACTGCCCATCCCTGCCAGGTGATACATGAAAGAGAGTCTGTTGGTAGTCTTTTCAGATGACGATTCGCTGTGAGATGTTGCTTAGCGATGACCAATGGCATACTCTGCACATTCATCGACGGGCTAATTTCTTGGCTGGGTGGGTTGACGACTGTTCACACGTCACAGGTACGTCTTATGGACTGACCTTCTGAATTGGATATGGTGTCGTTTTGGAGCGCCATAGGTTGATGCCTTTTGCATTGAACAATGACGCAATAGAAGTTACTAATTGCAATTACTATTACCTGTTTATGTGTATCTGTCAGTAGTGATACGAGTACAGACTCTGCGCCACCGAGGGAGGGGAGGGGGAGGTGCGGAGGGTAGGAAGCCACCTGATTGGTCGAAGCCAGTCACGTGACCTATGACGTCATATCTATTAATAGCACAACAATAGAAGCCTGTTTATCTAGTTTCCATGACGACGGCACGCCTAGTTTCTGGCGCACCTATGCTAGACTGCACTTTGACCTAGCATATCATTAGCATATTAATAGGAAGTTTGCTGTCCTCGTTTCCATGACTACGACACGTAGCATACAATACAAAGTCAGTTTTCCAATGTGTATTCAGTAACTGATTCAAACCTGTTTCTATAATCATCAACCAATAAGAACACGCATTCGCACGCATGCGCACTTCAATTCATAACGAGTCCAAACACGTTTCTAACCACATCCAACCAAAATACACACCCACGCGCATGCGCACATAATTTAAACGATCCTATAAGAGCTCGCACACACGCATCAGTCTGCACAGTTCGCTATCGAATCGAATCGAAGACCAAGCAGCAAATCGAAGACGTCAACGATGGCTCCATTTGCTAAGACATCCACAGGAGCGGCTAAAGCTACAGCATCGACCGTAAGTATAAACCAATTCATTTAATTTGAAATCGTTGCTTCTATAAGGAAGTGAATTTCAGCACCATCATCATACTCGATGTTTTATATTTTTCATAGTATCTAAATTATATCTCTCAATGTTATAGACAAAGTCGAGGAACGTAAAGCGAGATCTTTTCAAAGAACCTCTAGGAAACGATCGTTATTTGTCCGCTACTATCTACCGAGACGAACTGATGGTGCACATTAGAGAATACGACAACTCCGACAAGGACAAATCGTATCCGACCAAGAAGGGCGTCGCTTTCACTAAAGTCAGATGGGCTACTTTCCACTCGCAACTAGACGAAATCGACAGAAACGTGGACTTACTCAAAGAGGATCAACCCGTCGAATATCGTCAACATATCGGCGGTAAATACTACGTGACAATTTCTGAGGGTGTGAAATGCGTAAACATTCGGCGTTATTTCATACCACCAAACTCTACCAAAGAACTTCCCACGCGTAGCGGTATCGCCTTACGTTTGGACGAATGGGAGACGCTCGTATCTACTATCCACGACCTACACCGAACCCTACCAGAACTCAAAGCTGCCAGGCCGTGCTACGCCAGCGAGGACCACGCCAATCAACTCGGATACCTCAACTGCGTGGAATGCAACCCTTTCGGAGCAGATTTCACTATATAGTCATTTAATTTCTAAGAACTCATAAACTCACAAAGACAGTCGATACGTTGTGTTTAATAAAGTTTATTAAATTCAACAAACGTCTTATTCATATTTTAAATGTTTTACAAACGTAATTATGCACCAAATAATCATTTAGACCAGTGTCCGAGGTAAGAAGGTTAATAATAGCATTAATGTTTTTGTTTCTAGCTCTATGAATACAGTAAAATATGCAATAGTGTCCGCAAACATGACTGACGAGACTTTGCAAATGTTTCTCATTGAAAATCCAACGCGTACAATGTCTATCCAAAAAATCTTTAAATGGTGCATCTGGCGGTCTTCCGAAAGAGTCAAAGAATTCGCCATAGGAAGAATCCTCCACGTACAATACGACCCAATGCTGTCCTGGCTTATCGTGTGGATCGGTATTACAAACCAATAGCGTAGGTTCTCCCGTATCTAACTTGTCAGGTAGACGATCGCAAGCGAATACTCCGATAAACATCCGTCCACATATCGCATCATTCGTCAATATCGAGTCAATTTTATCTCCATTCATTTTCAATTCTTGTAATCGAAAATCACGTTTCGCGATCGATCAATTTCCAGAATATTTTCAAACTCCGCAAAAGCTATTACGTTTATCGTATTCTCCAAGGCTTGCGCAAATTTCATATCCACACGAACGTTTCCCTGTTTAAGCAGATTGAAATGATCACCCTCGCATAAATCGGGAGTCAGATCGAAAGCGTAAAGAGCGTAACCACCAACAAAGTCCTCTCTGCTTATCTGATTTCCTTCGTCACGCATCCACTTGCCAGTTCCCATAAATAACGAAGCATAGGCGTTAATATATTGGTTGTTGGCAAAGTTAATTTCCAATGGTTTCACCGATTGTTGTTGACCATCCAAATAGACTTTTAGTTGCGACAGATGCATATGTTTAAAGTTGAACGGATTCTTCGTATAGCTGCCGTTAAACGCGTCGTTGTCTACGCATCCGATAACGATCCTAGTTGGTAACTGTCCGGAGAAAAGACTTTCTTGCGATGCATCCAAATTACCTCTGGGTATGGTGAATGTTTTACAAATTGCTCTTCTTATCGGAAATTTCACGTTTCCACGTTCGAGAGCTTTCGCGTGTGCCAGAAACACCGATGGACTCAATTTTACTTTTCTGACGTACAATTTACATTCCAGAATTCGAACTTTATA